>VDFB02366406.1:0-32134 GCA_007258455.2 Sequoia sempervirens | reverse complement strand
AGCTAAACTAGGTGCAAAACTTCCAAAATATTTCAATATCAATCAATTAAAAGAAGCACCTATGAGAATTGAAACTGAACCACAAAACACAGATCAAGTGGTAGCACTAACACATCAAATGCAAAACTTGCAACAACTTCAGGATATGCAAAAAGGAACCATTGAAAGGTACTCATTATAGGAAATTTTTCCTTATCCTTTTCATCTAAGTGTGGACATGATACCATTTCCTAGACATTGTGAATTCCCAAAATATGACAAGTATAACGGTAAAATAGATCCAATTGATCACGTGAGGGAATTTAGAACCATGAGTTTATAATTTGCACAAGAGGACACTTATCTAATGAGGTTATTTCCAAGGAGTTTAGGAGGTCAATGCATGGAATGGTTTTCTAAACTACAACCAGGAATTTGATATTTTGAAGAACTAGTCAACAGGTTTATCTCACAATTTTCCTCCAATATTCAACACAAGGTAACAATAAAATACCTTTACAACATGAAAAAAAAAATGTGAAACATTCTTCTCATTTCTGCAATGATAGCGAAGGTTGTTTGCTAGATATCCTCGTTCTATACTTGAAGAAGAAAAGACAAAACTATTCATTAACAACTTAACTGATGACATGAGATATAGGCTTGAACTACAATGTCCACCTACATTTGAGAAAGTGATTGAAAATGGTCTCAAGATTGAAGAAGTCCTAGTCAAAAGATGAGTGATAAAACATTACAATGAAGGATCAAACAATACAAATTTCTCGAATCATTATGCAAATAATGATAAACCTAAGTTTTGGAAAAAGAATAGAAATACTACAAATAATGATACTACAAATGACACACAAAATGTGAAATCAATATTTAATTTGACGGAAACTACTACAAAGACCAATCAACATAATGACTAAAACATCAATTAGAATTTCAGTCAAAACAAAAATCAAAACAATAGAGAATCTAAGCCACAATCATTTCCAAGACCATCAAATCGATGAAGATTCACACCATTGGGACAAACACTAGAATAAACAATGAGAGAAATTATTGCAAATGAACTTATCACCTTACTTGGAGCAAGAAATTGGGAGCCAAAATTAAAACCATCTTGGTGGAATGATGTTGACTATTGTAACTTTCATAACAACAAAGGAAATGAAAAAATGACTATATGCAGTTGAAACATCTAGTACAAGATTTGACTGATAGGAAGAAAGTCTTCGTAGAAGGACCTCAAACAAACAATGATCATGGTGCATTTAAAAATCCTTTACCAAATTATGAAAAGGGAGAATCTTCTTCTAAAAATGGTAAAGGTAAAAATGTAAACTACATTTATGACAACACTATTCATTGTATCTCTATGGTTGAGAATAATGATGTTGCTAACAATCAAACTGATAATGTGGAAACCAATGACATCATACCCATAGATCTAATCCCAAACATGGATCCATCCAACAATCAGATCAATGCCATAAAAATCAGGGAAAATCAAGAATATCAACTAGTCAATGTGACAACAAGGGGGCAATCCAAGGTAATATTGAAAGGAGTTTCATCTAAAACCATTGGTACCCCTTCAAATCAATACAACATCATCGATCAACTATAGAAAATAACTACACAAATATCAATTTTTGAACTCCTTAAAATATCACCATCTCATAAGGAGGTTTTGGAACAAGCTCTTGTGGCCAAAACAATACCCAATAATTTGGATATTTGTCAGTTCTAGTCTATGGTAGGACACTTAACCACACCTCACTATCTATCATTTTTTAGAACAAGATGATGTGTCACTTACTCATCCACACAATTCCACTCTTCATAGTGAAGTCTTAGTCCACAAACACTGAGTAAAACATGTCTTAATAGATGGTGTAGCTGGTTTAAACATTTGCACTTTCAAATTGATCCATGCACTAGGTTATTCTAATAATGCTATTGATGCCAGAAGGAAGATCACAATAAAAGCCTATGACGAAGAAGAGAGATCCTCCAAGGGGTTGATCATGTTGCCTATTCAAGTGGGACCAATTGTGAATAATATTGTTTTCCAAGTATTAGACAAAGAGCTCACTTATAACATACTCTTGGGACATCCCTAGATTCATGAAATGTAAGAAGTACCATCAACTTATCATCAATGTTTAAATTTTTTGGTCAATGGACAAGAAGTCACTATTTCAGCTAATTACAATAATCCTCAAACTTGTAACACACTTAAAACAACTCAGGACACTTTGGTGCCCCATAACAAAGAAGAAAACACTTCTAGTTCATCCAATGGTGAAAAGAAACTAAATTTAATATCTAAATGGGTTGAGAAAAAGGACTAGTCAAAAGAAAAAAGTGTTGTTGACTCCACTCCATCAAATAATGAAGCTCAACTGGATTATCTATCACAACAATTCAAAGACAAGATCCACTTAAAAGACAAAGGCATAGGAGAGTATTCCATTGAGAAATCTTTATGTTTTTCACAATTGTTTCCATCTCTAAGGACATATGGACATCCATCATCATCAACACAACAATAATCAACACCTACCATAGTTCTAGATGATATATTTGTAAAGGAAGGTACTCTAGAAGAATAATTTGAAGATAAGGCCATTCTCAATTGGCTCTACAAAGATGAGGAAGCCTTTACACCGACAAACATTAGCATAAAGATAGATCAATATTGAAAGGTAAAAACAATGCTAGAGAAAATGGGGTATGAAGTACAAGGACCTATTGGAAAAGGAAAAGAAGGAATTGTAGAACCCATCCAGCCTCTCACACTTCAACCAAGAAACAAAATAGGACTGGGTTATACAGGGGAAACAAAAGAAGAAAAGACTCATAGAGTTGTAGAAATAATCCTTCAAATGTTGGATAGTTATGAGACAGATTGTAATGAGTATGAGTGGGATTATTTATCAGAAACATCATGCAAGGAAATACAAATTGATGTCATAAAATAGTATGCACCCGCACGTGAGGAGGGAGAAAGCTTGGGGACTACACCCGTTGTATTTGGATCACAAAATTTTGATGACTCAAGTGAGGATGGATAGATCTCAAGTGAGATATATGACTTGGAGGAGAGTACTATCATAGACCTTGACCTTACCACTAAAAAAATTGACAACATTGCTATCAAAACCTTTACTATCGTTGACCTTAACCAATCCGATGACTTTTTACCATTAACGCATCCTGAACTTATCAACTAGGAACCAAATGAACCTATCAATAGTCCTATCTTTGAAGATGATGATGCTATCAAAAATTTCCTTTGTTGTGACAAACCAGACACAAGTGCTAATCATAAATCTCATAATGGTGCTCCAGGTTAGGAGGGTGTCAAATATTTTAGTTGCAAAATTGAAAATAGGAAGAATGGATCTAATGCTAAAAACCATTCAATGACAGCATTAGATCTTGAAAAAGTAAAAATAAAGAACATATATGATGGTGAAAACCTCTCTAAAGCACCGAAGGACGGAAGATTTGACACCCTTCTAGAACATTATCATGAAAGATCATCAGTGTTGGTGGAACCTACATAGTCTATCAATATTGGCACATTAGAAAAGGAAAAGACTCTACATCTAGTAGCATCAATGAGTGAATAAAAAAGCCATAATTCGTCAAGTTCTTTGAGGAAAAAATAATTAACTTTGCTTGGTCATACTCTGATATGTCGGGTTTAGATCTAGATCTTCTAATGCATCATTTATCTCTACCATCTAGGATAAAACTGGTGAAACAAAAACTAAGGAAAATGCATCTGCATATCGCCTTCATGGTAAAGGCTAAGCTAAAAAAATTGTTAGATGCAAGATTCGTTAGGTCTATCAATTATGTTGAGTGGATCTCTAATATTTTACCTATATCTAAACCAAATAATAGTATCAGAATATGCACATATTGTAGAGATCTAAATAAGGCATGTCCAAAGGATGATTTTCCTTTACTGAACACTGACATTATTGTGGAATTAACAACATGACATGCCATCTTGTCACTTACGGATGGATTCTTAGGGTATAACCAAATCAAGATAGCACCCAAAGATCATGAAAAGACAACATTCACATGTCCATGGGGCACATCTTTTTCAAACGTCATACCCTTTGGGTTGAAAAATGTAGGTGCAACGTATTAGTGTGCAATGACCAATATTTTTCATGACATGATGCATACTTTTATGGAAGATTATGTGGATGATATATTAGTAAAATCATACACCAAAGAGGGACATCTAGAGATTCTAGGAAAAAACTTTACTAGACTGGAAAAATTCAATGTCAGATTAAATCTTAAGAAATGTGTAATTGGGGTTACATCAAAAAAACTTTTGGGTTATATAGTTTCAGAAAAAGGCATCAAGGTGGATCCTACCAAGGTCAAGGAAATAATGGAAATTCTACCTCCAAAGAATATCAATCAATTAAGATCTCTACAAGGCAGGCTATAATCAATGGAGGTTTATCTCTTAGTTAGCAGATGAAAGTCATCCCTTCAATCATTTGCTACATAATAATGTCTCTTTCAAATGGGATGAAGGATGTGAAAACACTTTCAATAAAATAAAGCAATATTTGATGTCACCTCCCATATTAATTCCACCTATAGAAGAGATACCATTTTTACTATACATTGCAACAAAATAAATTTCTTTAGGAGCTCTATTAGCACAGGAAGATCCTGAGGGAAGTGAAAAAGATATTTATTATATCAACAGGACTCTAAATGGATATGAAATAAATTACACCTTCATCGAGAAAGAATGTTTGGTGGTGGTATTTTCTACCTAGTAGTTGTGGCATTATATCTTAACAAACAGAGTCAAACTCATAGCAAAAATTGATCCATTAAAGTACTTACTCAACAAGGCTGCCCTCATAGGGAGACTAGCCAAATGGGTCATGATCTTGAGTGAATTTGATATTCAATATGTGGATAGGAGAGCCATCAAACATCAAGTGATTGTTGGTTAGTTAGCTGAAGCTCCATTACCAGATTACTGTCTGATGAACATTGAGTTTCCTGATGTAGACATTCTTACTATGACAACACAACAATGAAGGCCTTATTTTGATGGGTCATACACACAACGTGGGTTTGGTGTTAGAATTCTATTTGTTACACCTCAAGGATACACCATCCCAAGGTCCTATAGACTCATGTTTCGATGTAAAACTAATGTAGCTGAGTTTGAGGCATTAATTATTGGCATCAAAGTGGCAATTGAATGGAAAATCATAGAGCTACAAGTATATGGGGATTCACAACTAATCATCTATTAGGTAAATGATGAATATCAAACAAAAGATGAGAATTTGTTTGCATATAAGAAGTTGATAGATGATCTCAAAAAGTACTTTGTGTATATCAAGTTTGGACAGATTCCAAGGGAAGAAAACAAAGTTGCAGATGCTATGGCAAAAATTTCTTCTCTCTTGCAATTGCTAGAAAAGTGAGGTCATTATGAGTTTATGGTAGAACAAGTGTCTAATCCTACTTATGATAACCCAAAATCTGAGACCATATGTCATTTAGCTGACAGTCAATCCTCCATTTATGGAAAGATCTACGCTTACCTGGAATACAATATCCTTCGTCTTGATCTTTCCAGAAACCAGAAACACAATTTCATTCGCCAATCCACATGACATACGTTAATTGCTGACATACTTTACCGTCGAGGTCTAGATGGTACTCTTCTTCGGTGTCTAGAACATAACGAATCTGAGACAACTTTACATGAGGTTCATGAAGGTATTTGTGGAACTCATTCAAGCAGACTAACCCTAGAGAAGAAACTCCTCTCATTGGGGTATTACTGGTTGAACATGGAGAAGGAGTCCTTTCAGTTTGTTAAGAAGTGCCAAAAATGTCAAATCCATGGTAACTTAATCCATGCGCCAACACAAGAATTGCACCCATTCACATCAACATGGCCGTTTTGTTAGTGGGGACTAGACCTGGTAGTAAATATTAATCCATCTTCATCCAATGGAAACAAGTTTATAATCATAGCAATGAAATATTTTACAAAGTGGATAGAAGTTGTTCTGTTAACAACAATCACTAGGAAATAGATATCTTCTTTCATATTGAACTACCTCATCTATAGGTATGGCATACCTTAATCCATTGTCATAGAAAATGGTCGACCTTTTAAGAATCAAGATGTGCAAAAACTGTGTGAGAAATTTCAATACCAACATAATTTTTCAACACCATACTATCCTCAAGGAAACGGCCAGGCAAAGGCCTCAAATAAAACTATTCTAAAAATCTTGAAGAAGACTATCAATAATGTTAGACATGATTGGAATGTACAATTAAATCCTACTCTTTGGGCATAAAAAACTAGCATCAGAACACCTACAAGAGCTACACCATATGCCTTGGTATATGGATCAAAGGCCATACTACCCATTGCAGTTGAGATTCCATCACTTCACGTGTCACTAAAGTGTATCATTACATATGAGGATTATAGAGTCTCTAGACTTCAAGAGTTGGAAGTGTTGGATGGACGTCATCAACAAGCAGTGAACCATTTGATGACATATCAATAGATGATTTCTAAGAGCTACAATAATAGGGTACAACCTAGAGTCTTTCAGGTTGGGGATTTGGTCCTAAAAGAAAACCCTAGAAATCAACAAGACAAAGAAAAGAAAGGGAAGTTTGAACCTAATTGGCTAGGTCCCTTTGTAATCATACCAGTCTATGGATTTGGAGCCTATCAACTATCTACACTTGAAGAAGATTTGTTCAATGAACCTATCAATAGTATCCATCTCAAAAAATTCTATACCAAAAATCATCTAGTGCATGGTTAAAATGGTCATCTTGGTCACAAAAAATACCAAAAAAAATAAAAAAAATTCATAAAGTCTGAAAAAGTGCAATAAAAACAACTAGTGAAAACTTGGAAACAGGAAATACTTGTGATTTAAACTAGATTTTTTGTTTATTATATGCATGACTTGGTCGTTCACTTTCACCATCATCTTTTTGCTTATCAATTGAAAAATGAACATCATGTACATATCTTGGCAAAGTGATTGTGTCACACCCTAGCTTGGGGGAAAAATCCTGAGCTCACTATGGGCTTGAGCTTAAACAAATAGAAAAAAAATAGTATGATAGTGTAGCAAACACAATGATCATTGGGAAATTCAAAATGGAACATACATCAAACATTGGATCACTTCAGAAAATCAACCATCCACATCAAGACAGATGAAATCAAACAAATGAGAACAACTCTAGATGGATAATCTAATCTAAATAATGATTGAAATACTTTAAGCAAAGTTTGAATTGTTGTACTTTGATCATTGTTATCATTTATTTGGAGCAACTCAATGATGTATTGAACTAGAGAAGCTAGGAAGAAGAATGATATATATATATTTTTTCTTTGCTAGTTGTTTGTGAATTAATCATTTTTTGTGAAAATTGGCGTGAGACGTGCTCTACAAAGTATCAATGATGAAATTCTAATTCACATAATGAAATGATTGATTCTTTTCTATTTATGCAAGAAATGTTTAGGTCATCTTGTTTTAATTATACCTAGATGCTTGTGTTCACGTGCAATATCAAAAATCATGAAAGTACTACTTAGGTCATCATTGGTCTAATTATACCATTGATGCTTGTACTCACTTTCAACATTTAAAAAGCTCTATGATGATACAAAGCACAATAAATGGACTGTTAAGATGCCAATGTTTGCATGTAGATTTTCAAAGTAAAATTAGATTGCATTCATGATAGTTTTACATCTGTAGAGTATATGATACAAAAAATTAGTGAAAACATTCAAAGATGATGTTATCTTTTCTCATTAATAGATTGAGTATAATTGACATTAAAAAACACATCATCATTATCATATAATGCATAATCATTTTCATTGCATACATTAGAAACATTATTACATCATTTCATCATTCATACATTTGATCAAATAATTTACATGTATCATATCATTTTCTACATTTGTGCATCATACCATAAAATTGCATGAGAAAACTATAAAAAAAATAAAAAAATCATCTACATACTTTCATTTTCATTAACACTATCATATCATATATCATACATTCAAAGTATCATTATATTAATCATTCATTCATCCATTCATTGCATCATAAATTTGCATTTGAAATATAAAAAATATATAAGTGCATTATATTTCATGTTCATCATTATGTCATAATATCACTGAATATCAAATCCAAAATCATACATATAGATAATTTTTTTCATATCATTTACATATATCCATTATCATACAACTATCATCATCATCATTATTCATAAATCACATTTAGCCATCATAGATAAACATAATAAAATCATAACTTGTCATCATGATCATAAATTGCATCCATGACATCATAACATAAATCATCACATGGCATATAGAAATAGAAAATTAAATGCATCCACCATAGAATCATATAAACACATATAGATTGATAAATCATTGCATATCATATAAATCTCAAAAATTGTAATGTCAAGTATACAATGATGTTCAAAATGGAAAGAGATACAATATCAAAATTGGTTGTGAATCAATAATGAGCTAACTGCTACTAGCTCTCGATGGTGCTGGCATCGCTGGACCCGTACCTCCCCCACTAGTTGTACCAAGATCTCTTAGGTCTCTCAGAAGAGGCTGTGTAACACCCCTACTCATGGTCCTGGATGGGATCCTGTCAGATTGAGACTGGGCATAACTCACTCTCTGCTCAGAAGGAAATGCATCATGGTACTTGCCTCTCTACCCACATAGAGCTTCCCATAATTCCACGTTCACCTTCCAACCAATATTTCTAATCTCTTAGCTATAACTTGTGCCCGCTTCTTCACCACCTAGCTACACCCTCGATGTCAGTGGTAACTGTGTCTCTGATGATTAACTATGCCTATACCTCGAAAGCTAGTGTCCGTATATCAAGTATTGGCCCAAGGCTCATCTAGGTCTCGAGCTTGCACTAATAAACCCCGAGCCTATATCAATCCGACCCCCGAAGGTTCCGCGACCACACCGTAGGCTCTCACAATCCAGCTCTCTATCATTGCCTGGAAGGTACACCGATCCACACAAGCTACCCACAAGAGCTACTAGTGATCACCTCACAGGCACCATGATCTCTAACATTCAAAACCGAAAAGATCCATTAGCTCCACCCCGACCCATTGGTCTTAATCTAGTCCCTCCACCTCCCTCCACCACCATCTCTCCATAATCTTCACCCCCTATCTCCACTTCACCTCTGTATCCCTCCTCCTCATCATTGCTACTATCCCTCATCACTACTATCCTCCACATCCTCCTCCCCATATCCCTCCTCCTCCCCACATCCACCACCACATCCTCCCCCCACATATTGCCCTCCACATCCCTCCCCCATTGGTGACCATGCACAACCCAAACTCCTCCTCACCGGGTAGTGGCACCAGCTCATCAAGAACAAATATTCGTTGAAATGGATGTAAGGAAAGATACTATGCATAATCTATAGTAATTGAAGGCTCGATAATGTCAAGACGAATATCCCAATCTGAAGGTTGTAGGTTTAGGTACTCCTAAACAATAGTATCATATGAAAGGCAAGGTCCCCACTTAGTAGAATCTATCCGACTGCATAATGAGGCAACACCCTAGGGCATACCTTGAATAATTCCATATTGTCTAAGAACTCTCCTGAGAAAAAATCTCTCAATCACTTAAATGAGTCCCAATAACATTATGTTTCCACAGTCCATTATGATAAGTAGTCAAGATTTCTGGATAAAACTGTGTGTTGTTTTTTTCATCAACGTTTCGGATCATACTCCATGATCCATCATCAGGATGATTAGCAGATAGAGAGAAGTGAAGAATAGATAGCAGACTTGGATATAAATAGGGGAAGTGGTGGTGAGGGGAGGATGAGAGGCACTCAATCCAAAAAGATAAGAAAGTCAAAGGGAGGAGAAAGAAATAAAATTGGAGAAATTGCAAATCAGAAAATTAATTAATTTAACAAAGGACATAAGAACCCTAAAGTTAAAGAAAAGAATAAGGAAAAACAATAAGTGAAAAAAACACAATTGAGAGAAATTTAATAGGAGGCAACAATTAGAAAAAAGAGGTTGAAAGGACACAATAAGATAAAGAACACGAAGGGAACAAATGGAACATCCAAAACAAGAAGACAAGAGCCGATAAACAATACCCAAAAAGAAAAATAAAGTCAAGAATTCTAACAAATGAATCAAACAATAATAAAATAAGTCAAATAATAGAAGAAAAGGAAGGCATTCGAAGAAGGAATTAAACAAAAAGAAAGAAACATAAAAACAAACCTAAGGAAGAACCGAAAAAATAACAAAACAAGCAAGGGAAAGAAAACGCTAAGCTATTACAAAATAATAAATAAACACTATACACTATAAATTGTATAATATAAATTAAACATTATAAATTAAATATATAAATAATGTTAAGCAAATATAAACATTATAAATTAAACATTATATAAATAATTATTAAATAGATATAAATTATTAATTATAATAAACACTATAAATTAAATATAATAAAAATATAAATATTATATAAATTAAATATAATAAAAATATACTATTGTATAATATAAATTAAAATATGAAAAACATTATAAATTAAACAATATATAAATAATTATTAAATAGATATAAATTATTAAACATAATAAACATTATAAATTAAATATAATAAAAATATAAATATTATATAAATTAAAAATAATAAACATTATAAATTAAATAAATAACAAGGAAACCCAAAAAAACAAGAAAAAGGAAACGAGACTAAGAGAACAATAGGAGAAAAATATAATATTAATAAAAATTATAATATTTAATATACTATTGTATAATATAAATTAAAATATAATAAACATTATAAATTAAATATATAAGTAATGTTATACAATTATAATAAACATTAAAAATTAAACAATGTATAAATAATTATTAAATAGATGTAAATTATTAAATAAAAAACATTATAAATTAAATATAATATGAATATAAATATTATATAAATTAAATATAATAAAAATATAAATATTATATAAAATGAGTCCTAACGAACATAAACCCATTTAGGCATCCCATCTCTCAGATCATCCCTCATCCCTGATCATAATCCAAATAGGGCCCCATGTAATGGCCTCTAAATCATCCAAAACTCTCCTCCAATGCTCTTAACTTACCCAGTCTGAGCTGAGTAAGATGACCTATATATCTGTGAACATATGGCCTCATAGTCGGTCTCTATCTAACTATCACTAGACATGTAACAACTATATGCTCCCACGCCCACACCTGAAGCAGTGTAACTCAGAGAAAAAACTGACCTTAGAGGTTGGCAACCAAATGCAACATGATAAAGATGAGAAAGAATACACATTCCCCTAGGCATATCTAGTACCCGTGAACAATCATACTCTCCAACACATGACCCCAACCAATGGAAAGTCCCTTTGACTGCGGGATCAGGACAAAGGAACCCTCCAATAAAACTAGCAAGAATCATAGGCAGGGTGACATAGGCATCCACCATCTCATGAAATGGAATCTCGTATCCACAAATGGTATCATCTTGGAACACTTTGTATAGAGCATCAATCCTACCTTGCTCTAAAGAATCATAAACAACAACCTCTCCAACAACAGGTATCTACAAAATTTTCCAAACATCCTTAGGAGTGATTGTCATCTCACTGATAGGAAGGTGGAAGGTATTATGCTCGCTATGCCACCTCTCTACTAGGGTTGTCAAGAGACCCCGATTAATCCTAATCCAGGGCATGAATAAAAGAGAAGCCAACCCACATCATGTAATGACTATTGTCTAGGGATGCTCTAGCTACAATATCAAATCAAAGGTCATAGGAAACCACTCTCAAATCTGTAGTCTCATGAATGACTCTTGTCATCGAAAGAAACAAAAGTCAGAAATATTTTTCAATCATCAAAGACTGATCAACCTATCAAATCTTATCAGCTTTGTTGAGACTTCACTAAAATATTGTGAGCAACTATCACTCAGCCTTGCTTATCTCATGAGGTTAATCATCAAATTTATCAATGAAGCTCACCTATCATGAGGTTTATCAAATCAAACTATAATTATTTATCGCCTATCATGAGAATAATTATCATCAATCAATCATCAGACCTCGCCTATCATGAGGTTGAACATCATCTACTCGATCGGGATCATCAATGATATCAAATCAATGGCTGAAATGATTGAAAATTGACAAAATCAAGGACAAAATTGACAAATTTCATCATTCTGATTTCAATGTGCTAAAACAGTGTTTCTATGTGCCACAATATTCAATGTGCCATTAAAATAGCTAAATGCGCTAAAACAGGCAGTAAAAGCGCTAATTCATCAAATGCGCCATTTTAGGAGGCAAATGCACCACTTTAAATAGTCAATACACCATATCATCAGATGCGCTACTTTACCCCATGAGTGCACTAAAATTTTGGACCCAGGCACTAAAACAATGCATGTGCTACTTTAACCTATCTATGCACTAAAATAGGTAACCTATGCGCTAATTTAGTCTATGCGCTAAAACATACATTCTATGCACTATTGCGGCCTACAAATGTGCTAAAAAAAAATAAAATGACTTAAAAACTAAGAAAAACGCATGAAAATGAAAACACAAAAAACAAGAAGGTTCATGGGTATGTACGAGAGGTTCGTAAGGTGGTTGGGCAGTTATGTCGATGCACGTGCTTGAAACAATGAGTGTGGTAAGGGATTGACATCTTGCTCCAAATTTTCTCTCACTCCAAATTTCTAAACTCAAACATACACAAATGAATTCTACGCTCAACTTTTTTAACCTTTTATAGGTTAATTAAGGGGCTTTTTATGGGATTTATTTAATTTATTTATTGGAGGATTAATTCAAAACTTATCACAAGGGCATCTTTTAAACTATTTGTCGGGAGATAAATTATTTCATCATTAGATCTTTATCAAATCATCACACATCATCAAAAAACATGAAAAAATTGAAAATTTCCAAAACTTCAAAAAACATCAAAAATCATCAATTTATCTCTTGAGGGGGCATATATTCATCATCACAACAAAATCAACATTTGGGGCATACTGAAAATTTTTCGTCAGTACTAGCAATAGCTTCATCATCATCATATACACCTAAAAATGGTTTGGATAATCTAATTAATTAAATATGATTTATTTGATTAATTAACCTTTAATTCTTCTACTATTAAAGAAATAGAAATATTTATTTATATAGTTCATCTTCTAAATTCTTCAATCTTTATTCTTTTATTTTGTCTTAATTAAATAAACGAATTTCAGTTTGTTTTATTTAATTATTATTATCAAGTTCTTCTACTATTGAATAAATAAAAATATTTATTTATATAGTTCACATTTATATTTTTCTGATTATTCTCCCTTAATTAAATAATCAAACCTCAATTTTTTTATTTAATTATCATTATCCCTCTTTTATTAAATAAACAATATCAAAAATTTTTTTTATTAATAATTGTTATTTCTTCCCAGATTTGAATAAATCCAAAATATTTAAATTAAAAGCATATTTCTACAACTCATCATATTCACCTACCAAATTAGACATGAAATGTCTAATTTAATTCATCTCAACCTTCACAGGAAAATTTGGAGACAAGTTTGCAGGCAATCCTCTTCATCCTCTTCCAATGTTTCTTCCTATCTTTTGGCTGAGTGTTTTTATTAGGAGGAACAATCCCCATGATTATCTCAGGCTTCTTCATCCTTCACCATTGAACCTTTGTTTCCTTCACAAATGTGTTATTTGAATCTATAAATACAACCACATTCTATTGAAAATGATCCAAACTTTGTGAAAACTTACTCTGAAGACCAATTGAACAATCAAGAATATTAGCAATAGCATTATCATTTAGCAATAGCAATCATAGCATTTTAGAATCAATATCATGGCTGCATCATAGTTTACTGTAGCTTCCTTTATCAAGTTTCATGTCAATTTAGATTATAATAGCTTCATCATTATCATTTAGATATCATCATATAGGATTAGATTATTGCATTTAGCAACATCTCATTCTCTAGATTGGCATTTTAACAGTCACAATGCTTATGAAATAGAGTCTAGTGACTTAATAAATCTTTGGAGATAGAGAAAAATATGATGCTTTTAGTAGATTCTTTCTTTAAATTAGTTTAAATATTGTTGAATCTTTGATATAATGTCTTATTTAGAAGTGTTGTTTGTTATTTTACTCATTACTTATTCCACATGAACACTAGCATTGTGTGAAAAAAATGAAAAGAATTTGTAACCATGTCATGCAATGTTTCAGCAATATGAACAATGTATATGCGAGGATGGAAGACAATTTTATCTAAGGTATGCAAAGCTTTAAGAATGTAAACAGTGTATATTGTTGGAAATCAAGATTGCACCCTCTTGTTTTTGCTCAGTTGATTCAATGCATCATAAATAGTATTCTACATTACTGTTGATGGATCATGTAGGAGGGTTCATAGTCTGAGCTCTAACAAAACTTTATAATCACTTGCAGGTTCACTTGGAGCATAGAAGTAGGGAAGGATGCACAAATATGAAGGCAACTCGAAGGAACAACCAAGCAATGATGATTATGTTCTCTCTTGCAAGCTCTTCTCTCCTTTTTATCTTTAGTAGTGTAGAGTATTCTTTAATATCCATTGTTTCAGCTACTCCCACAGCTTGTGTGGGACACTTTATTCTTTTTTTTACTCCAATGAATACAAAACAACATTTGTTTAATTCTTGTTAAATTATGTACTTTTCTTTTACAAACAATGTATGGATCATTATGAATGAAAATTGAATACAAAAGAAAGCATTTCCTTTTACATTTCATGAAATATTATGCTGCAAATGATATAAGGAAACTGAAACACATTGCACTTCTTAAGATCTCAACAACTCAAATATTTGTAATGGTTAAAACATCTATAGAAATAAACTAAAATTCTTCACCTTAAAATGAATTTTAATCAACTAGCTCTATCAATTTGAGTTGTGTGAAAAATTGATAACACTTTTGGGGACCTCTGCTAGATGCTTGCCTACTAAGCATTGGGCCAATTGCCTTATGTATATCTATTGAGTGCCAAGGATTCAATTCTTCCCTTCTGAAACTTGCAAAACCAAACAACAACAAAAACCATCCCAAACCAACAAAGAAGGCCCCGGTGGCTAGAAAGCAATGTGCGGAAGCACTTATTGAAAAGAAACTATTGAAAATAAAATGCTCCAAGCACTTATTAACAGCAAATACTCTACTATAGTATAGGGGTAGAACTTAGAACCTCATAAACAATGTTTCAAATGGATCCCATTGACTAGGATCATAAGCATTTCTCCAGTTAACCTTGAGAGTTGAAATGAATTATTCTCTCTACATTCTATTATGACATACGGGTCCTCCCAAATCACATTGAATTTGGAGTATCTCCCTGGTTTATTCTTTTTCGCATCCCACTTTAGCACGAAATCTCCAATAGTAAATTCTTTGAATTTTTCTTCATAGAATTCTCTTATCATACTATCATTCAGCTCCTCATTCAACTAAAAATTAGCTTTCTAGGATAAGATTCTGTCAAATTACCTCTCATAGAATTTTTTTTCACCAGTAGTCATTGACCCCATCATGGTGATACTCCTTTTAACTTCCACATCAAAGTTGGGCAACCCATATAACAATTCAGTTGGAAGTTGTGGCTCAATAATGGCTGTATCTTCAGAATTTTCAACAGAGAACTCAAAATCCTCTAGAAACGGATTTTCTTTAGTCATACGATCTTCTCTCTTGAAATAGTTTTCAATAGCCCTACTTACTTCAATGAGAAATTCTTCTTCAAATACCTCCCCTCGATCCAAGTTTTGGTCATCAATCTACATCTCCATCCATTCTGGATCAACATCTCCACATTCTTTGGGACTTTCTTCTTTATCTAAAGCTTCATTTTCAAAAAGTATTCTCATCCATTCTTGGACAAATTTTTCATCCTCTCTGAGATCCTCTTCCTGATCTAAAACTTGACCTTAAAAGAGAAAATCTTTCCATTCCTTAACCACCTCTTCATCTTTTAGGAACATTGTGCCACTAACCGAAAGTTGACCTTGGACTTTAACTAGATTAGGGACTATTGTATCAGACTCTTGGATTACATAAATTCCTAACCTTTCCTCCTTGGTGTGACTGAAAGGATTAGGGTCATGATCTTGGGTAACCCACTCATCCACATTACCTTCTTTTTTTGGGTGCACTGGGTTCTGTGGTCATGAGTTGATTCTCTAGCCCATTTGTGGAGTACAGGTTAATGTTTACTAGGCTTGGAATGTAAGGTTCAATGTGGTATTTTGGTAGTGGCTCAAACCAAATGGTCACTTTCATGCCATATCTGGTTCTAAAGAAAAGGTGAGACCAAATGGCTGATAAGAAACCTCCTAGTTTGGTAGAAAAGTTTCTTGAAATGAAGAGTGCAAAATGGGGAGGCAACTCAATCACATGAACATCTTAGGAAACTACAAATTTGGGGCAAGAATGTAATGTGAGGACTAGATTTTTAATGGTTCTTAATGTTTGAATAGCAGATCCATCTAATTGCACAACTCCTTTTCACACAGGTTCATAAACTAAGCCTAACTTATTAGCTAAGCTTTTAGGCATGATTGAGCTGTTAGCTCCTAAGTCTATCATGTAGTTATGGACAAGTTTATCACCTATAATTAGAATCAGATAGAATGGTGGGGGTTTTACCTCTTGATTCTACTGCCCACTTTTGATCTTGGAACTATTAGTAAGCACAATTCTGCTCTTTTCTACATTCACAACATTTGAAGATGAAATTTTAGCTAATGCATTTTGCAATAAATCTTTCTGGCCTAGGATATGTAACACATCCATGATGGACAAGGTGACTGTAGCTTTCTTTAAATTCTCAACCACATTGAAAGAGATGAGACTTACCTTTTGTTGTCCTAAAGAATTAATGACATCATTACTTACCTTCTATTGTCCTCTCTATAGAATATGCACCTTCTGTTGAGTTGCAAGGATAGTTTGAGATATAATGACATGATTTTTGTCTCTCACAACTTGTTGTGAATTTACAACTTTATGTTGTGAGCTTGCAGCTTGTTGTTCCACTTCAACTGCTCTTCATTTCAACCTTTTGTTTGCATCAATGAACGAATATTGCTAGTTCTATCCCTAGAAATGATTAACTCAGTTATATTCAACACTTTTCCAATTCACTAAAGCAATCTTAGAGTTGCTTGGTTGTTCCACATTCTTGCTTGGAAAACTTTTAGGGCCACCATATTGATTCTGCACCTTAAGAGCTTTACTCTACATTCTACCCATACAAGTAGCCTAGTTGTGTGGTTGATTGCACGAATAACACTAATCATGCTCTTGAGCCAAATTATTCTATGGTACAAGCTCTCTTGAAAGACCAGTAACATTGGGATTGTAAGCCCAAAAAGGCTTGGGTTAAAACCTCTTTTCTGTCCATGAAAGTCATTATGAAATGGTGGCCTATTCTATTGGTTCTACTAGTAGGGAGCTTGGTAAGGCCTATTTTATTGACCAACCTACCTCTTGAGGCTCACAAATTCATTGCTAAAGGTTTTACCAAAGTTTTGTAGCATAGTTTTGATCTCTTAGATTTATCTGGTTTGGTTCAGGATGGAATTTTCTTGCATAGTAGCTTTATAGCCTATTGTTATGACTGGCAGAATAACATAGATAGGAGGAAAACTCATAGAAATAGGTGGATGAATCTCAGGAAAAATTGGTGTGGGAAGTCTAGGTGTTATTTTCTCGGCCTGAATAAGACAATTTTCAGCCCTTATTGCAATGTCATAAGCGTTTGGCAAAGTAAAAACCCCATAGACTATAGCATAACTAATATCTCACTATTCAAGGCTTTTGGGAAGAATAAAAAGGCATGTTCAGGTGAGGGCTTAATAATTAGAGGTATCCTATCCCAAGTTCTTTGAAATCTATAATTAAATTCAGCCATATGCTTCTAGGGAGCATGCTTGATGGTGCTCAGCTGCTCAAGTAATGAAAGGTGGTCTGACTTGTCTACAAATTGACGCTGAAGACCATCACCAAGTTGGTCCCATGTTGCTATGGAATTGGTTGGGATTCCTCTGAACCACTGAAGGGCCTTCCCCTTCAACGAAGCAGCGAGCAACCTTATAGCCACATTCTCCTCCATTATGTTGTGCACCGAACATAATGTCACCACTTTTTAGATGTGTTCGACAGGGGTAGTTTGGTCCTCATAAGTGAAGTAAGGAAGTCCTTTAAGTACTGCTACTAGTATGCCATCATGTCGAACTAGCAATAATGGGTTTCCCCCATTAAATGGTGTGAAAGAAAATTGTCTCGCCATGGGTGGTGCCTAAGACATCAGAGTCAGGTTTCTCTTCACATAAAAAATGGGACTGAGTTCTAGTGGTGTGAAATTTTCTCTTCTCACTGAATCAAATGTTCTTTTTGGTATTCTTCCTCTCCTTCTTAGTAGGGAGAGCTGCAAATACTAGAAAGGTCTTGCACTAGATCTGGTCTGGATCCTTCTCATAAGCCTTTTGCACCAAATCTGTAAGGTAACTAGAATATAGGAGTCGCCAAGTATATTTGTGAGACCTCTATAGGCAGAAAATGTTGCTACCTATACCGAACAACAACCTACAAATTAGAAAGTGAATCTAAAGACAAGACTCTAGAGTCCCACTAGGTGTGCCAAAAACTATTGGCAATCAAGATTGTATCCTCTTGTTTTTTCTCAGTTGATTTAATGTATCGTAAACAATATTCTACATTATTGTTGATGGATCATGTAGGAGGGTTCATAGTCTGAGCTCTAACAAAACTTTATAATAACTTGCAGGTTCACTTAGAGCATGGAAGGAGGGAAGGATGCACAACTCTAAAGGAAACTTGAAGGCACAACTAGGCAATGGTGATTATGTTCTCTCTTGCATGATCTTCTCTCCTTTTTATCTTTAGTAGCGTAGAGTATTATTTATGATCCATTGTTTCAGCTACTCCCACGGCTTGTGTGGGACACTTGATTATTTTTTTACTCCAATGAATACAAAACAACATTTTATTTTTATTTTATTCAATTCTTGTTCAATTATGTACTTTTCTTTTACAAACAATGTATGGGTCATTATGAATGAAAACTAAATACAAAAGAAAGCATTTCCTTTTACATTTCATGAAATATTATGCTACAAATGATATAAGGCAACTAAAACACATTGCACTTCTTAAGATCTCAACAAATCAAATATTTGCAATGGTTAAAACATCTGTAGGAATAAACTGAAATTGTTCACCTTAAAATGAACTTTAATCAACCAGCTATGTCAATTTGAGTTGTGTGAAAATTTGATAACATATATGCAAGAATGAAAAGCACTTTTATCAAACTTATGCAAAGTTTTATGAATATAAACATTGTGTAAGAAAACATGAAAGGTCCTTTTAGCCATGTAATTCAAAGCTTTAGAAATATGAAAGGCATTTTTCACACTCATACATTCTAACTCAAAATCAGACAAAGAAGTTCATCTAAATTTTGACAAGCACCGTAGGAATTATTTCATTGTTTTCTGATGAAATTTGAAGCGATCAAAATTAGAGCCCAATGAAGCGATCTTTGGGTAAAATTTTGGTACAGATTCGTCCCGAAAATCAAAAATAGTCAATGAAATTCATCAAAATTTCAACAAACTTTTGTCATATTTTCGAGTCAAAATTATCGATGTCGGATCTAATGATGCTTGTAGTTGAAATTATTTCAAAATGGCACCATAAATTGATGTTTTTGAGCTAGATGTATAAAACAAATGGTCCCCAAACTTTCCAAATTTATAGTATATGATACTAGGAGGCTTAGGAAGCACATAAATGAGGTTTCTAATGTTGAAATAGATAGTTAAAATATGGAATGGGACTAAGTCGCCCAGAATGGTGAATTAGTCCAGTTAGGGTGTGACATAGATTTTTGGATCCAATGGACTTTCCTAGCTCTTAGAGGGGTTTTACCTAAAAGAGAGATTAGGTCCAAAATGCTTCTATAACACTCAAATTAGAATGTGTGATATGTGATATGATGTAAATGATCTTAACTAAATGCAATTGACTATTAAGATTATCTAAAATGAATGCAAAAGTGCAATTTAAGCTATGTTTGAAAACACATTGTGATATGCAAACAACTATGAAAATGAAGAAACTATGTAGAACAAAAGGTACGAGGGTAAATCTAAGTGCCCCTAAATGAAATATGAGTTGTCTAGAGTATCTAGAATTCTGGTGGATTTTCTTGATTTATCCACGGTGGGACTCATTCACCAAGGGTGAAGCGAATTAGTCCTCCCATATGGTGAAAAGTGTCGAGAACTAATTTAGACAGTGAGATTGAACTTGAGAAAAATACAGATTTTTAGATTTTCAAGTGGGAATCATTCGACAATGGTGGAAAATCAGTCCTCCCAAATATTTTTGGACAATTAGGAGGCAACTCTACTACACCAAATTTTGAGATGTTTGAATGTCATTTTATCAGGGCCAGTTCTACAGGAAATAGACATAAAACACTTAGAATGCTTGAATAAATGATAAGTTGATGTGAAGAGACTAGTTGACTTAATTCCCATTTTTCAAAACCTTTAAAACTATTAAATCTACAAAACAAGACTATAAATACACATGTAAAAAGGGGGAAAATGTTGAGGGGCTAGTGGATAGGGGTTTGGCTTGGTCAAACCCCACTTTGGTAATCAAACCCAATAGAAATGAATGAAATGTAAAGGAAATGCTAAATGAACAACATGAAAGTGTTACTAACTTACCAAGATCCTTGTGTATGCAAATCTGAAATGATGTCAATGGCTACTCCAAAGTGCTTGAAAGTTCTTGAGTTGATGATATAGAATGCTTGAATGCTTGAGATTGCTTGAACATGATATGTGAATGTTGAAGAGTTACTTGAATGACTTAGGAGATGTAAAATGAGGTGAAAAAACACTTATTTATACAATTCTTGTGCCTTAGTATCTGTTCATACCTCATCAGTGACATGAAGTGAATTTGACTAAAATCACGAAGAAAATTTTAAAATATTTTTGAATTTGGGGCGAGGGACTCATATACCACTATGGCGAATGGGTCCTACCTAGGACCTCAAACCATGTGTTAGGAGAAAATGTTATGTTTAATGTTGTTTGTCAGAGGATAAGATCCAAAATACACTTAATATAAGCATATGAGGGCATAAAGAGAAAAAAATAAAGAAGCATGAGAAACATTTAAATAGTGAAGATGTGCCTAGAAAAGAGTGAAATCTTGTTACAAGACTTTACAACACTTCAAAATAGGACTTGTTGGTGTGTAAAAAGGTGATTTTTAGGTGAATTATAATTAATAGAGTCTAGAAGAATGTAGAAATGTCTTACAACATTTCACAACACCTTCACAAGACATTTTTTGAATTTTAGTACCTAAATAAGCATGTTCTAGCCATGATACATCATAAAATCAAAGCAACATAGTTCCAACACCATGAAATAAGACCTAGAAGACCATGAAAATGACAAGGGGCCATTTTTCTACGGCACATAGGGTTTTTTCAAAAGAATTAGAAATTTTTAATTGGTTTTGATGATTTTTAGTATGTATGACCTGAATACTAAAAGAAAATGCATTTTTCAGATGTTTTGAAATGATTTAAAATGTAAAAATGCAGACTATATGCACTTGCACTAGTGCAAAATTTTAAACCCTAGAATGCCACTTAACTAATGGAAAATGCAATGCAAGCTAATTCTAGGAGAAAGATGGACTCAAAATTAGAAAAAAAAGTGTTCAAAAGTTGGGTTCACCAAAATGTGGACATTGATTTTGGTTACCCAAGGGTTCCTCTAACTCATATAGGTTTTCCACCTAAAAGGAGAGGAAATGGGTCCAAAATGCTAATGTCTACACTCAAGATTAATGTAAAAGGGATGAAATATGTCTAAATGCAATGATCTAAATGCAATAAACTAATGAAAGCTATTGATTATTAATGCAAACTATTGAAATGAAAGTTGTTTGAAAACACATTGTGATATGGAAACATATACTAAATTACCTAGAAATGCAAACAAAACTAAATAGAATACTGTGAAACAAAAGGTGTGCACGTGGAAGTGTGTTGCAGACTTGAAGCAACTCTAAAATTTTGGAAATACTGATTTTTAAGCCTAGCAGGACAATTGTGCCAAACTGGGTGACTTACTCCCAATTCTAGAAAAATTGGTCTGGAGCCCATTTCAGCCAAATGGGTATCCAAATCTATAAAAAAAATGTGAAAAATAGGTGCAATGGGACTAATTTGCCACTATTGGTGAGTTAGTCCACTTCTGAATTTCTAAAAATTTGAAAGTGGAAACAAAAGCCCTTGGTTTGCACTTTGGTTCTTCACATGTGTCTATTTCTAAAACTTCTATTTTCAGGCCTAAAAGTGACTTTTTTTAATATTTTGTATTTGCAAGCAAGGAGATGTCTTCAAAAAGTCTTCAACCTAATCTTTAATGATCTTCAATCCCTCAAAGTTCCTAAATCTACAAACATATAAGGAAAGAGAAAGAAATGTTGGATGTTAGGGCATGGGGGTTTGCATTGGTCAAACCCCTTTTAGGTAGTTAAACAAAAATTAAGAAAGAATGTAATGAAGCATGCAATAATTGGAATTATTACCTTGCCATGATGATTGATCTTGAATTTTTGCAACAATGGATGTTGATTCAACCTTTGAATTCCCTAGAGAGCTATTTTGATGTCCTAGCTTGCTTGATAAGAATGATGAAGATGAATGATGAAAGAAAGAGGAGTGAATGAATTAGGTCAAATGAGAGGGAAAACCCTATATTTATACACAATTATGCCCTAATTCCTGAAAATACCTCATCACAGGCCAGCCTTAGGTCTTAAGGAATAAAACCGACTTAGTCCACTTGGGACATTTTTAAGTGGATGTCGGAATTATGATAATTTAAATAATTTTTATTGGGTTCTTCTTCAACAAGACACTTAAGTAAGGCCTGTAAGTGTATAAAGGGCCCATTTATTACATAATAAACGTGTAAATATTGATGACAAGCTTAGGAAAGTGTGAAAGTTTGTTACAAGACTTTACAATAGTTTAAATAGGTCTTGATAAGGGTATTTATTTGAATTATTATATTATGGTCATAGAAAAGTGTGAATATGTGGGTATGTGCAGGATCATCATGGAAAAAACAGGCCCTTAAGTGGCAAAAAATTTATAAAAATCAGAGTTAGGCAACTTGACATAAAAATTTGAATAAGTTATTTATATTATTTCAAAAATATGTAAGAATAGAATTTGTAGAAAATTGAATGTAGTTTATAAACTACTAGGTTTATTTAAAAGAAAAAAATCTATTTGGTGAAAATTTGAAATTTCAATGTAGTAGTACTTAAACTTCGGGGAAAAATAAGTAGGTGTCGTAGGCCACCTAACCAAAATAAAATGATAATTATTTTTATAAGACTTTAGATATAAGTAGAGGACTCATGTCTCGATGTGATGCATATTTTTTTTTAATTTGTTTCCAAGTAAATAATTAATTATGAATTTTTATTACAACTTTTAAAAAATATAAAAAATCATGTGTTTGACCACATTAACTTGGTCAAAACTTCATGATTTTAATCCTATAGTATGGAAGTATAGAATGTGATGCATGTTTGGATTCAAAAAATGTGATATCATTTGAAAGCTATAGATGTTTTTCAATCAGTACCACCAATAGGACTTTAGTCATAATTCAAATAGAAAAAGAATAATAATTATTTATTAAATTCAAAGTAAAGCATAATTTATATTGGTGGAAAGTTGAGAATCTCATTTAAAAACCCTTTTCATTTCATCAAATTTGTGTAAAAAAAAAGTTGCCAGCCACATACCCTAGACATACCCATCATATCACCACTTTTTGTCCCATCATGATCCTTCACATACCCATGTGTTACAACACCTTACAACACCTTTACAAGACATCAATAAATGCATTTTATTCAATTTGTAAGGGCCTCACAACAAATCAAGGCCTCATTAAGTCCAATTTTTCATCAATTAATCCCATATGAAGAAAAGTATACACTTTTTGGTGACACACAAACTATACCACCTAACCATCAAGATGCAACAATAGATAAGTTCTCAAGTAGGCGATATGGGAGCGGTTTTTCTTCCCTAAGGATATCTTGGAATGCCTAGTGGGGCCCCTCTATTCAATACCATTCTAGGAATGTCTCAATATACTTATGGACCTTTGACCGAATTGAACTCTCCACCTGCATTACCATGGGGGCTAAATAGTGGGACTTTAGATTTCTCCCAGCCACATCAAAATTCTCACAATCAAGTTGGAGCATCTAACACTGCACCAGAACCATCAGTTGCAACAACTGTAGAATGTACTACTCATCTAACAATAAGGTTAGAAACTTTAAATAAAGCCTTACCCCAAGTGACCAATGAGATGGCCTAGTTAAAGATCAACCCCCCTCAGAACCAAAATCCAAACCAATACTAGAATTAGGAAGGGTATTCCAACCAAAAAACCTACTCCAACCAAAATACCAACCAAAATCAAAGGAATTTTTAGAATCAAAACTTCCCCAACCAAAACTATTAGAATTATAATTAGGGATACAAGCAGAGACATAATAACAACATGCAGTGGAACACTGGACCAAAAAATGGACAATTTCCCCATACCTATCAAGCCAATGACAATAAAACACATATTGCAAATTTTGTAGATCTGAACTTCATGACTAACTGGTGTAGATTGCATGACACTACTGCACATTCTGAAGTTAACTTCTCAGAGGTAGAGAAAATAGTTAAGATGGCACATGTCGATTCCCAATCACCACAGGGTAATCCTAAAAAAGGTGATGGATCTTTGGATACTACTATGGAATTTGAAACATATGATGAAGAATATCAATTTAACATTCAGGGAGAAAATGAACTAGCAGCAAATACATATGGCACCCAAGCTTTTTAGGCTAAGGGAGGCCATTTTTTGAAGCAGAATAAGGGGCCATTCACCACATCTACCCCTCCTAAAAATATGGTCCCCCCTAATTAGAAAGTAGATAATAATCTTCCTCCACCAAAAGGACCACCTGAGTTTCCAAATAGAGGTAGTTATGCTTTTGTTCCCAAACAACAAATTAAGAATAACATGGAATTTGATTTCATTTCACAGATTATGCAGAAACAAATGACCTCTCTCTCATTCTTTGACATTCTGAAGTGGTGTCCTGCTCAACATGAACTATTTTTGAAGTCCTTGGATGAGGTAGATTGATTGAAATGAAAGAAAAAGGTGACTTCAACTGCTATCATGAATGAACCCTATATATAGGTAAGACGAGGACACCCCCGTTCCTTTTGAGTCTAAGAATTTTTGGGAAGAATTTACATAACTTCCTTTTTTATATTAAAGCCTTGGGTAATGTTATTCCTTTCTCTATTTGTAAAATTTTGGGCCTAACCCTAGTTCAAACTCATAAGTCATATAGTTTGGAAAAACTGAGGTAAATGTCATAGGGGAATTGAAAAATGTGCATGTATATATTGGATCAGATCCACAGATTCAAAGCTATATGGATTTCCAAATTGCTAATATTCCTAAAATGTATGGCATGTTGTTAAGCAAGGACATGATGAAGGATATAGGAGGTTACCTTTCCCTGGACTTCTTGCACATGTGGTTGTCATAGAAAGGGGTAGAAACTCAGAATAGGATTGAAAGAAAACCTTACTTAAAGCATATGATCACAGAGTATGACCATCCTAATGAAGTAGCCTATTCTAAAACCAAGATAGGTGTTTATAGGATGGAAGAAATTATGACCTTTTCAATGTTTAATCTTGATTGCTCATAGTATTTAGAGAACATTGACCCTGTGACCATTGTTAACCAGCAAGTTTTAATTCAAAAATTGTAACAGGACAAGATGGTCTTGGGAGAAGAGGTTGACTTGTGGAGTTTATTATTCCCGAACTAGTGTTAGGTCCATTACTAGAATAATTTTGAGTTGAAATGTCAGCCTTGTTAAGACATTTTGAATCATGTCTGCCAATTAGTAGAAACTTGTAGCTACAATCCAAAAATGTCTCTGAGTCAGTTTCCATTTGAGGCTAAAGCTGCAACTATTTTGACAAGGGAAAATAGTACCTAAGAAGAAGTCTTATTCCCAACTGGTCAAGCTCAAATCATATTTTATGATTCATAAATTAAGACTGAGGAACTTCAGAAATTGTCTAATACCCTTGCCCCTGCTAATCTTCCAATTCCTAAGGAAATACTCAAAGGGAAGATGAACAATAAAGTTGATGATCATGAGGGGCTATAGGAAATAATTTCTATGCAATTTTTTGACTTGAATGAATTACTCAATAGTCTTCTAAAACAACAGTCCTCTGACCTTAGCATACAAGACTAGTCAGAGCCACCATCTACTCCTCTTAAACATTCACCAATGCTTGACCTAAAGAAAGAAACACCAGCTCTAGATCAACTTTGGACCCTCAAATTTGATGGTTCTAAATCCAAAAATGGGAATAGAGTGGGAGTAGAATTAACCAACCCAAAAGGTAAAACTTACTTTGCTTCTTATAGGTTACAGTTCAGTTGTACTAACAATGTTGTAGTGTGCGAAGAACTTGCTAGACAACAGATTTTTGTGTATCAGAAGAAAGTGACAACTCTAAAATTAATGGGAGATTATGAGGTAATCATCAAGCAAGTTTTTAGCCAATACACTTTCCACAACAAAAGGTTGGTTGTATATAGAAATAGGGTATGGAACTTGATCAAGGATTTCAATACTTTTGGTATTAAGTTGATTCCTAGAGAAGACAATCAAATTGTTGATTCACTTGCTATCACGGATAGTACGTTGGAACCTATGTAATGTTCCAAGCTAAAGAGGTTCTCTATGGAACTACTATTGATTCTAGCCATTTAGAACAATGTCTGGAACTTCCATGTTTTTGATGATGATTAGCATATAATTCCCTTCTTGGAAAATTCAAATGTTTTCAATGGAAAAATCATTGATGAGTCAACCAGGGATCAGGGAGATTGGGATCTATAAGATTGTGATGCATAGGGTATAATGAATCTAGAAACCAACAACATTCCTAAGGGAATGGTAGCACTATAGAGGATCCTTGATTTTGATCCTCGAGCCAATGAAAAACTACCTATTGATGTTGATGGAGGAAAGTATGAATCATAAAACTTGGCAGATTCAGGCTCAGAGAGAAAGATATTCATTGGCAAGAATTGTATGAAGGAAATTCGAGACAAAATCTTGAAGGTGTTGAAAGAAGATATCACATCAATTGCTTGGGGGTATGAAGATCTGAAAACCTTTGATACTTTGGCTGTAACCCACACTATTCCTCTAAAAACCCAAGAAAATCAATTTCATTAGAAGTAACTTCTGGTTAATGCTTTGATTGAACCTTTGATTCTCAAAGAGGTGCAAAAACTATTGTCAGCAAGAATCATTTTTCTGGTAAGACATTCGACTTGGGTTGCAAATCTAGTCCCTGTTTGTAAAAAGAATTGGGAAATCAAATTGTGTGTCAACTTCTAAAACCTCAATAAAGCTTAAGAAAAAGATAACTACCCACTTAATTCTCTTGATGAGGTGCTATATATAGTTAATGGCTCATAGATGATTTCATTTATGGATGGCTATCCAGGATACAATCAAGTGTTGGTTAACTATGAAGATAGAATGAAGACTGCTTTCACCACCACGTGGGGGACATTTGCCCACTGAAGGATTCCATTTGGTCTCATTAATGTTGGATCCACCTTTCAGCATGCCATGGATGTTGAATTTAAGGACCTAGTAGGTAAATGTATTATCATTTACATGGATGATCTGAGTGTATTTTCCAAGAACACGAAAGAACACGTTGTTGAATTGTCAAAGGTCCTTGTAATATGTATAATTTATGGTGTATCCCTCAACCTAAAGAAATGTGTTTTCGATTTCAAAAGGAAAACTCTCGGGTCATATAATATCAAAAAAGTGGAATCCATCCTGAAACTGACCATATCAGGAAGAAAAAGGGAGATGAGGTCATTCTTTAGAAACATAAAGTTCATAAGGAAATTCATAACTGAACTTGTGGAAATTATTAAACTCCTCAATGAGATGATGAAGAAATATTTGAAGATGGAATGGAGTAATGAGACCAAGGTTTCCTTCTCACAAATTAAACAGTCCATCACATAGGTGCCTATCTTAACCATGCTCTACTATTTAATGCCTATTTTATGTTTATTCTTTTGTGTTTGATCATTCATGTGTTGGTGTTTTGACACGATGGCGAAGGGGATGCATAACCAATAGATTTTATGAATTCTCCCTTTAAGAATGTTGAGATTAGATACCCACCATTAGAGAAGCAGGCCTTCACACTGGTAAGAGTGGTTAAGAATTTTTGACATTACATTCTACATAGCCAAGTTACAACCATAATTCCCAACCTTGCAGTGAAGTTCCTTCTTATGTAGAGTGAGCTAGGAGAAAGAATGGGAAAGTGGATGGCGATCCAACAAGAATTTTACCTCAAAATTCACCCTATAAAGCTAGTTCAAGGGCAAGGCCTGTCCAAAGAAATGGCTGACATTGATTCCAAGATCATTTGTTAATAGTATACAATACAATCATTCACAGGCGACCCTTGGCATGCTGATTTGATTTTCTTGTTGTTAAACAATAAGTGTCCTAATGGGATGAATACCACTCAAAAAAGGGCACTAAGACTGAAGAGTGCTCATTATATGATCAAAGGAGGAGCCTTGTATAGGAAGAAATTTGAAGTTGTCTACTTGTGTTGTCTGGATCAACAATAGGTGAAATAGGCCATTATTGAGTTTCATGGAAAACATGATACCGAGCATGGTTTAGTAGATGCCATGGAACATCAAATTTTGAGATCCGGCTATTATTGGTCTCATGTGTTTTGAGATGCTTATCAGCACATTACAACATCTCACTCATGTCAAACCTTAGCATCTAGAGAGTGCAACCCAACAATGCCCCTGCAACTTGTATACGAGGTAAGATTGTTTTACCAATGGGCATTAGACTTTTTCAGGGTAATTAATCCAAATTCTTCTACAGAACACAAGTTCATTTTGACTACGATGGACTATTGCACATGGTGGATCAAAGGTCAACCTTGCAAGAACTCCACTATCGATGTCATTATGAAATTCCTCAACAAACATCTTATTGCTAGGTTTGGGGTGTCGTTTTCTCTAGTATGTCATAATGGCCCAACCTTTTCCTCCACATAATTTATTCAGTGGGAATGAGTATAAAATTGTTTTGAAATATTCATCCAATTACTATGCATAGGGGAATGGGGTAGCAGAGTCTACTAATAAGAATTTTTTGGAGGTAATTAAGAAATTTCTTAAAAGTAATCCTAGGAATTGGCACACATAGCTAAAATTTTCCTTATGGGTAGATAAGACCAGAATCAAAGTTTCCTTAGGAAACTCACCATTTAAGTTAGTCTATGGCCAAGACCTCATCTTCCCTATCCATCTAAAGATACCCATTCTATGGTTTATGCAAGATTTCTATTCAAAAGATGATAGGATAGAGATCTGACTAACTAATCTGCTTAATCTAGAACAACAAAGTGATGCTGCTTTGTAGAAATTTTCTAAGCATTAGGCTATAGTCAAATGATTGTTTAACAAGAGAGCTGAAATTAAGGCCTTCAAAAGTTCAAACATAGTGCTACTATGGGATAAAGCAAGAGAGAGAAAGGCTGATCACCAAAAGTTTGATAAACATTGGTTGGGTCCATATCAAATCGTTGAGATCCTCTGTGAGAATGCTTTCTAGCTTAGCACCTTTACAGGAGAACTTGTTCCATTTCTAGTCAATGGGAAGTTTCCCAAACATTATTTTTCCCATGAAGGCCTAATTGTTCATCTATTGTACATATGTAGTTTTTTTTTTTCTCATTTTTGGTTTATTTGTTTGTTTGTTTGTTTTTTTTCCCTTTTTTTTCTATTTTGTTGTTCATTGTTTTTTTTTTTTTTGATTTTTTGTTGTTTTCTTTCTATTTCTGGGGACTTTCATTTTTTTAACTTCGAAATAATGGGTAGTTGTTCAAAGAATAATAAGGGTACTATGACCCAAAAATTGATTTAGGCATTTTCAGGTATGTTTGTTGATCTCTTTTGTTTCAAAACTTATGTTTCATGTACATCTTAATGAAATTTTGAAAGGTTATAAACAAACAGGTATATTTTTTAAGTGATCTCATAAACCGTGGCTGAATCTGTCATGAATTAGATAGAACCATTTATTTACATAAGGGCCTATTTATCTTAGGGTGACTATATTCATGATTCAGGTGAAAAATATGAGACCCAACACTATCATGAGGTCCGTCGTAGTTCTCAACCTAATTTTCATATTGTTATGCTTGAGCATTGAGCAAAAAGATTAGAAAATAACTGCTTCAAGAAAAATATAAAACGAAAAAGAAAATCAAAATGTTAGACATAAACTTAGTATTATAAGGGTGATTCAAGTATCTCTACCGAGTCTATGGACACCTAGCTGGGAGTAGAACAATGCTTTGAGAGAACTAGAGGTATCTCCATTGGGGCTATAGATTCTTGGCTAGCAGTGGAGCAATGCTTATGATATTATTGCACTATAGCTAAAGTGACTCACCTCAAGTATCTTGAATCTTAATACAGGTGTTTCAAGGATAGATAGAGTCTTTAAGGAAAGGATGCGCCATACATGCACACACTCATATTCAAAGTTGTTATTTTTTATTCATGTTTTGAGATTCCAGCTCAAACTTGTTTGTTGTAATTGATCATACTCTAGTTAAAGCATTAATAAACCAATGGTTCTGGGTGACTAAATTCTTTAGTATCTTGAAAATAGGTGAACCATTTTCCTAGTCAAGCCACCAATTGTTATGCCTTGCATAACCACCTCATTTTGTTTTTGGTCAAAATGGGTCCCCTTTTGTGTTTTTTCCTTTGGTGTTGTTGTTCAAGTTTTAGGAGTTGTCTCTTTTTCTCCTACGTCCCTATTTTCCTTTTTTTTGGGTTCAGGTTTTGGACTAACACTCGCACTTGGTACTTTCCAAAGTTCAAGTTCATGTTTTTGTTTCAATCCTGATCCCAGCACCTTTCCTTATGTTCTCTTTGTTTTGCTAGATTTAGGTATTAGATCAAAACCGTCACCTTACACCCTTAAAAGTGTAAGTTCTTGGTTTTGTTCTCCCAACCTCCTCTTTTCTTCCTTGTGTTTTTTTCATTTGTTTCACAATTGAACATTCAATAAGAACTGGAGCCAAGAACATTGGAAAATTTCTTGTTCCATGTTCCATCCCAATCCCGATTTTTGACTCCCTTTGTCTTTTTTCAGAATCAGAACTCGGATTCAAACTGGAACCAAGAAATTTTCCAAAGTTCTTGTTCCATGTTTTTTCCCAATCTTGATTCTCACATTTATCTTTGTTTATTGGGGTTTGGATTTCAAACCTTTGCTAGAACTATGCACTCATTGAAAGTTCAGTACCATGTCCAGTCCTGAACCTGACTCCCACTTACCTTCATTCTTACGATGGCACATTTATGACCTCTATCCTGATGCCAAGGCCCAACTGACCCACACTAATTAACACCTATTCACACATGCGAATCAGTTTTTATTCCTACCACTCCTTGGTTTTCGTTCATTTTGGCTTGTGGAGTTCAACAAAGCAAACAAGAGTGACGCTAAGGGTTAGGGTTTTTGTTTGGACTTCAATTTATCGCTGTTAGATTGGATTTTCCATCACATTTGTGAGGTAGGTGTTGTTTCCTATATTTTCCTC
>VDFB02366405.1:0-84841 GCA_007258455.2 Sequoia sempervirens | reverse complement strand
CTGCATGTGTCATACTGATGTTTGTATAGGTTCTGTTTGCATACAAGATCAATGTCTCATTAAAGTCTGTATAGTAAGAGACAAACAATCCATTTTTTCCCATGTAGAAAACTTGTGTTGTGTATGGAATAGTTGAATATTCTTGAAAAAGAGCAGGTTTCACCTACAATAACAAGTAAATACCATTATTATTTGCTAGTCACAATCATGACAAAAATTATAACTCATTCCAAACTAAAATTACCCAACCAAAAGTACCAACCTGGTTCTCCAATGTTGAAAATGAAGACAAGTTGCCTTTTATCAAAGATGATTCCATCAAAAGAGCTAAATGGATTGTAGATTCACAATTTCCTTCAAAGACTGATGCAGTATATGCTTTAGCACGTGCAAGCAACTCACTACGAAGAGCATCAGAAACAATAGAAACTGAATGCTCGGCATGTTTTGATGCAAAGAACCATGTTATAATTGTGATTGCTGTGCCAACCATGACAAGTAATAGCTGCAAGAAAAAATCATGTTGTTTTAACTTTTGACATACAAGTTAGCACAAATATGTTTATCCACTCATTTTTCCTAGTAGTTCAAAACTAGCAATCAGTGTACCATAAATTCCTACAAAAATATCCATTAGACTTGTACAGGTCAACTTAGCATAGAACATATTATCACAGATTTGCAAGGGGAAACTTTTGTTGTCCATATTCAACAAATTAGCATTCAAATGAATAGAATTATAGCTTATGGCCCTTGACATAAGATTTCAAACAAGTTCTTAAAAGTGGCATCTTCCGAGTTACAATTGAAGGAGACTCGAAGGTTCTAATCCAAACAATTGACAATGCTTGGCTACCTAATTCCAATGTCCAGCAATACAAAAAATCACACACGAAACATCATTGGCATTTGTATAACATTGCTAATCAAGTACTATCCAACCTGTACATGATGAACAAGGAAAACCTCCAACAAAGAAGACAAGCTAGCAAACTACGCTTTGAAACATTGGTGATTGTACTAGTCACAACTACAAAGGCACTCTTATTGTATCTAGTTCATCCAAACATTTTTGGCCTTAGAGAAACAACATTTCCAAATTTTAGGGACATCAGTGGGACAGCAAGGGAATGATAAATCATATATATATATATAAGGGAAACCCGGGGACACGTCCGCCCCCCCACCTAAAATGGCCCATCCTTGTCCCCGGGACTTCCCGAGTACAGGGGGACGGCTGGGGGACATCCCCTGGCGTCCCCCACGTCAAAGCATGTTTTAAAAATAAAAAAAATATATAATAGTTTTCAGTTTTCTGGTTTATGAGTTGTTCGTTTAAATTATTTTCATATATCTTTCACAATATTTGGAACACTCACAAGATAAATATTTGCTGCTCTATTAGAGATATATAAAAATAACAAAAATTTATTCCAAAAGTGCATAAATTTAAATTTATTTGCTTGCTGTTCACCAATAGGTTATAGAGACAAAGACTTAGGATTTTGACCTTTTTAAACAGTTCTTCACAATTGGAAATAAGCTGAATATTAAGGCAATTTGATGCCCAAAACTCCTTGAGTGCAGTAATTGTCCCCACATTTAACTGCTCAAATCCATATCAGACAATACCCCAGCATTGAATTTACTTCCAATAGTCCACACTCCCATCAAACTACAATAATTTTGCCTTCAAATGCGTCAACTATTCATTATTGTTCTTGCCAAGTAATCAATAACCTAGGTGAAACAATCTTCACTATAATCATAAATGTTCACCCAATTTGTGAGTTGGAAATAACCTTATGTAATTTGATATAAGTTTATAAATTATAACTTGGAGGCTGTATCATGATTCAAGAATGTTAATTCTGAATTTTCAATGCATATTGAGTATTGACAAAGAATGTTGAAGACAAGTGTTATATGTTAAGGTTCTATAATGTATATTATGCATGCTTTATCCATGTTTTCATATGAATATTTAAAATTTCCCTATATATTTAAAATTTTCCCTATATTTTATATAGCCCTTCCCCCACTGTCCCCAAATTTGGCCTCAAAAATTGGAAACTTGGGGACTCGTCCTGCCGTCCCCGTCCTGGAAACTTGGGGTAACACTTATATATATTTATATATATATATATATATAAAAAAAATACAATCAACCAAAAGCAAAACAATCATAAAAGAAAAACACAAACAATAATAATTCCCATAAGCAATCAACCAAACCCATAACTCATAATTAAACATAAATTAAATACAATCAACCAAAAGCAAGCAAACAAGCAAAGTAAAAGAAACAAATAGAGGTTCCTATTTTGCTAAGACAAAATGAGGCATGTGTGTGCAAGACACAACAATTGGCAACCAAATAGGAAAAATGTTCCTGAGCATTGTAAAGCCATGAACCCTTCAAACACCTAGCATCCTTGATCTTGGTTGATCAAAACAAGAAAAAGAAAAACCCACCAGAGGAAGAAAACATCACAAGGCACCTCTCAAAAAATGATGAGATTACATGGTGTGTGTAAGTAATTTGTTCCCTCAAGAGTTAAGCTGAAATCACAATGAGATGGAATCCACAATAGGCTACATAAGTATAGTTACATCTTCAACTAATCGGGGGTCTATTAGATTACATGTGTCATTAAAAAGACATGATTGATTATTACCTAAGAATTTCTCTTCTACCAACCAAGCATCCATAGCCCCGACAAAATTATGTCCTACACCACTCAAAGTATAGCTCTACTACCATCCAAGCATCCATAGCCCCAATAGAGGTTACTTGATTCACCCAAATAGTTGAGTTCTCATGATATCTTTCCTTTCTTATTACTTGTTACTGCCTTTCCTTTCCTTTCCTTTTCTTTTCTCTCTTGATTCTTCTCTTTTTCTTTTTTGAACTCAAGCTATCTCAATCTTTAGGCAATGAAGCCTACTTCTGGGTTGGGAGTCATAGTGATCACCATAGAAGAATGTAACCTTCAGCTTTTTCACTTGAGGTGAACCCACGACATCTAACTCTAACCAACCCAAGAGCATTTAAGGCGTGTATAAAGTGTAAGATCTCAAACATTCCTTTCTTAATCCCCATAAGTCTCTAGTCCTTGAGCTGTAGATGAGTAAACACAAAACCAATGAACCCCAAACAAATGACTGATCCAAAAGTCAAAAATATCAGCAGAAAACTTCCATCCAAGTCACCCTTCAAGTTTATCCCCAAAGGAAATAGGGAAACAGCTCTTTGAGCAAGACCAAAAGGACAAGAAATCACAAGCAAAGGAAAACATTCCATTAAACAAAAATAAAGAAAAAAACCTAAAACAGAAAAAAACTAAACTAAGACAACAAGTTGATCCAAAAAAATCAAAACAATCATAAAAGACAAACACAAACAATAAAAGATAGACCCCAAGGCCACATAAATAGAAATCTGCACTATGTACAAGGAGGTCCTTAAGACCTTAAGGAACCAAAATAAAGTTTAAGGTACTGCCCATTAACTAGTAGTAGGACAGCCTCTCCAGTCAAAGAACTAATCCTAAGGTGTGGTTCCCTAAGATCTCAAAAATATGGTAAGGACCTAACCACAACTTTTTAAATTTAGGGTGGTATCCTTTTTTTCTCTCACTTTATCCCACAAAAAAAAAGGTCAATTATCCTAAAAGCCTTCATTTTATCTTTTTTTCAAACCACCTCCTTACCACTACTTGGTGTTTTGCTACATGTTCTAGGGTAATATTTCTCTTTTCTTCTAGGTTTAACAAATTCAACAATCTGACTTCAACCTTTATTTTGTTTCTAAATAGTCTTTCATGAATTGCAAGGTTGGGATTCTCAAGTTGATAGTGAACACAAGATTGAGCTCATAAACCAATTGATAAGGGGATGTCCCCGAGGAAGCTTTAACCTTAGACCTATCAGCCCACAAATAATACTTCAATTTGGTGTGGCAATCTCTAGGACTTTTCTCTTATAATTTATTAATAATATCAAGCAAATTTTTATTTGTAGACTCACCAACACCATTTCCTTGTGGATAATAATGGTACGAAAAAATTTCAAAATTACCTTATGCTCAAAATTCCTTTGTAGTAAATTAGCTAAGGAAAAGACAAAACCGTTATCACATACTAGAGCAAAAGGCATCCCAAAACTAGCCATAATATGTTGTTCCAAAAACTTTACAACCATCTCATTTGTGCAATTTTTACATGCTATCACTCTTGTTTATTCGTGTGAATAAGGTGTTTTACCTAACTAGTTCACCTAGTAGGTCCTATTCACATGTTAAGTTTACTTAGATCCTAAGAATTTTTCTAGAAGTCATAGTTGTCTTGATGAGATCTTATCTCATGTCATTTACCTCTTGTGTCTTAGGTCATTAAATATTTGTTATGTGAGTTGTCTCATGTCATAGGATTAAGACACTTGTCATGATTTTGTCTAATCTTATCTCTCACCTTGCCCATATAAGCAAGTCTCCTCTTGCATCTTGCTAGGCATATCAAGGGCATATTGTATTCTTGTTTGGTGGAATAGCATCTTGTGTTGTTGCTTCTCTCGTGTGTGTGTGGAGGTTATTTGGTGTTACAGATTGATGATGCTCATTGCATCCCAGTTACTCACTTCAACATGGTATCAAAGCTTTGAATTTGGCACACCCCTTCCTTTTTCTTAGAGAGTTTATCCCATCAAGTTTTCTATTGTAATTTGAGTTTTTTGTATGATCTTGTAAATTCTCATATGCTCTTTTTTTGTATTTCAATATGATCTATAGAATCAAAAAAGATTTGCAAAGATTTGTTGATCCTATATTGTATACGTGTTTTTTGGTGATATAAGGTGATTACAACATTTTTTTACTATAGCAGCAGTATTTGTGGCTGTCCCATTACATATAGGAGGTTCGAGAAAGTCAAATTTGACTTCTGTTTCAATCAAATTGGCCACCATTTGACATAGGAGCAAATGAGGGTTTGAAGCTCGAATCTAGTGAATAGCTTTTTACTGGATCATTTTTTGCCCAAACGAACCTTGACATTGTGCTCATGAGGCTGATTAGACAAATTTTGACCATAAATTTTCCCATATTCAATGTCGAGATCTTTCAAGAAAAGAATTACAAGAAAGCCATACAACCCCTCTGTGCAACTGTACAACAATTTTTTTTCAAAAAGAAAAGCGCTTTACCCCTAAGACTAGCCATAGTGGCTTGTAGACCACAACGACAACAACTAAGTTTCCAATGTGACACCACCTGCCGCCACCATGGGCACCTCACCCCGCCACCCATTTGTCACTTCGTTAGCGACGGGGGGGGCAAGGCTTTTATTTAAAATCCCTAGCAGTGGCTAATCCTACGGGTGACCAACACTTGGCCCCCAAGGTGCCCTATTTTTGCTTCTAATGCACTAATCAGGCAACTTTTTCCAGAGAGACATAATGTTTCGCTCGAGTATCAAAATTTTGCAAACGAAATATTGATAGAAAGTTGGTTTCGAGAACTATCCAATAATGCAGGTTTTTTTCTCAAATTTTGTTGTTGGTGCTTTTTATAGCCTATTGAAGTCAAATATGTACAATATTTGCTCTCAAGCTCTAGCTTTTTCCTAGTTCCTTCATTTTTCACAATTCTTGTGGTTTTGGAAAGTTCATTCAAAGCTCTTTAGAGCTACTCATTCACTTTTTCTAGATTTGGCCTTAGGTATAACTAATTCAAATTTATGTGTTTTAGCACTTTGTTGATTACTTGGATCTTTTGGCATCTTCAATCTTTTTGTTTGCGTGGGATCACTTCATTTGAGCTGCTTTATATGTCTATCCAACATTTTTTCCTTTGTGGGCATTTTAAGCATCTTTTGTAAGCACTTATTTGTAGAAACACTAAGATAAAGTGCCACACTATTGTATATGTTTTGGGGGATTTTGCATATCTTGTAGTGCCATATTTTGTACTTGCATTGTATTACAAAATTCCATGGGGGGTCGTGTAGTGCCTTAGTTATTTGTCATCACACTTTTGTCAAGTGAGTGTTCATCCATGAAAACAACGAATCCTTTCATGCACTACATGGTGAGACACAATTTTAGTGGATTTGTCTCACCTCTCCCTAGTCAACATTATGGGGGGGTATTATATTGTTGTGCTAATGCTTCCTTGGTTTTGCTTTGGAGTGAGCTATATATCTAGTATTTTTTCCTATGTACTATGTGGTTGCAAAGGCTGGTTACCCATGCATTTTGGAGAAATGGATCATTTACCATATGGAAACTCTTGTGTTTCGATTTTGTGGCGGCAATCTTCCATCCTCAATTGATCAATGTTCTTCAGACTATTGGAAACTGTATTTTTGACTTGCATTGGTTGAGTAGTGTTGATGGGGTCACTTGTGTAGATTCATTTGCCATTTGTATCTTCGACTATCAAATGTTATTTTCCTTTGCCATCTGATCATTATTCAAGTAGTGTCGCTGGAGGCACTCATGCAAATTGTTGTCTTCATGATCCTAATCACCATCCTATTTTTACAAGAGGTTATTCAATTTCAGCACTATAGCAATCATCTTTTGACAGTTGTTTACAGCTTATTCGTGCTTAAGTGATGTTCTTCATGTTCCTATTTTTTTGGGGACATTGTTTTGGAGGATTCTTAGTCCTTTATCTTGTATTTCTCTCTTTTGGAGAGGAGTTTTCTCCCACAAGGTTTTCTCCTTTTCTCCATTTGTGAGTGATTGTTTTGTACATGGGTACTTCATCAGCCTTTGTTGTTGGGTCCCATCTTTTGCATCTTTGCATTGGTTTGTTCCTCCCTAAGATTCACTCGAGGGGTGTTGGTGTGAATAAGGTATTTTACCTAACTAGTTCACCTAGTAGGTCCTATTCACATGTTATGTTTACTTAGGTCCTAGGAATCTTTCTAAAAGTCTTAGTTGTCTTGATGAGATCTTATCTTATGACATTTAATTCTTGTGTCCTAGGTCATTTAATGTTTGTTATGTTAATTGTCTCATGTCATAGGATTAAGACACTTGTCATGATCTTGTCTAATTTTATTTCTCACCTTCCCTATATAAGCAAGGCTCCTCTTGCATCTTGCAAGACATATCAAGGGCATATTGTATCCTATTGTATTCTTCTTTGGTGGAATAACATCTTTTGTTGTTGCTTCTCTCTTGTGTGTGGAAGTTATTTGGTGTTGCAGATTGATGATCCTAGTTGCATCCTAGTTACTCACTTCAACATGGTATCAGACCATGAGAGATTCCAACATTGTCCACCTTGTAAATAAATTTGTGTCCTATAGAAGAATTGGGGTTAATCATACCAATGAAATCTAGGTCCCATTGGACAAAAGGACATACCTCATAAACAAGCTACAAGGGCATGGCAAGGTTCTTAACCCTATGTGTAGTAGTGTGGCAAGTGTGACATGTCTTTACATGTTGATGAACATCTTAAATAATTGAGACCAGTAATATCCAGCCATGAGAATCCAATGAGTTGTATCACCAAATCCATGTCTTGTTCCAAGCATATCATGGAATTCTACAAAAACTTGGACCACTTATGTTTTGTTTAAGCATCACAAGTAAATACCTTCATAATTTCTCTTGAAAAGATCACCAACATTTATCATACAGCTACCACTTTTCATCCTTAGTGCTCTCCTCTATGATGCACTCAAAACTGCAGGGCATATGATCTTAAGTAAATAATAGACAATATCTCTACACCAATCATCATCTATAATGGTGTCCACTATGTATTACGGATTGCCAACATTCCAACTATGTGTCTATCTCAACGAAAAATTTAGAAAGCCCTTGACCTCTAACCAATTTCATAATCTGAATTTCTAAGTCAAACTCTTATAGGATTTCCATCCATTTCCCTCATCTCCTAATTCATTTTACATTAACGGAGCTTTAATTGCCTAATTGAGAACTATGGAAAAAAAATTACTTCTCAAAATATAATGTTTGAACTTTTTAACCGCCCTTACTAGCACATACACTTGCTTTTCCAGGTTGGAGTACCTTACCTCTACATTCTTAAGGGGGAACTCATGAAGGCAATAAACCTCTCATCTCCAATATCCTCCTTTTGTGTCAACATGCCAACACACAAGTGTTCAAAAGCAAACAAATAAATATAAAAGGGATGTGTATAATAGGGTCCAATAAAAATAGGAGTGTTAGTAATTGACTCCTTTATCTAAGCAAAGGCCTACTTGGCCTCAACAATCCATTGAATTTTGGCATCCTTCTTTAACATGCCATTTAAAGGACAAACAATCTCTGCAAAACCACTAAAGAATTTTCTAACAAAACTTATCTTACCAAAGAAAGATTTAAGTTCTTTTTTGCTTCCTAGTAGAGACAGTTCCATAATTGCTTCAACTCTATCTAGGTCAAGAAAAATCCCCTTTTCAAATATTACATGACCCAACAACTTTCATTTTGTTCAAAAATGCAATTCTCAGGATTCAAAGAAATTCTAGATTCTTTACACCTTTGGAGAATTTTCCTTAAATCATAAATATGATCTGCTCTATTCTTAGAAAAAACTACGAAATCATCCATTTAAATAATAATGCATTTACCAATAAAACCTTTAAATGTGACATCCATGGCTCTCTGAAAGGTAGCTCCAATTTTGATCAAGCCAAAAGGCATCCTTCTATAAGCAAATGTGACCCATTTCATAATAAAGGTAGTCTTCAACCTATCTTCATGCCTTACTATCATTTAGTTATATCTAGAATAATCATCCAAAAAGTACATCATTTGTGCTCCATTCACAATCTGCAAAACTTCATCACAAGAATGCCATGGGTAATTATCCTTTTCAAAGGCCTTGTTAAGATTCCCGAAATCCACATATAACCCGATTTCTCCATTCTTTCATACAAGCACTAGATTAGCCACCCAAGTAGAATGTCTAACTAGGAAAATGATTCTAGTGAATAATAGTGCTTCTATATCTCTTTATAGGGTAATAGTGCTAATAGGGCATTTACAAGACATTGCTTCTATCTAAAAGGCTTGACACCTAGTTTCAATGGAATGGTATGAGTAATAACCGAGATGTCACAAGTTTTCAACTCATCATATCTCCAAGAAATCACTTCTCTATAATCTTTCAAAGCTTTAACTATAGCATCTTTCTCTTCTTGTGTGCATGCTCTTACCATGAGCATGTCTCTTACTTCTTGTTCGTCGCCCAAATTATATGCATCATACTACCCACATTCTACACTAGGAGACACTATCTTCTATTTAACAATGTCATCTCAATCAAAGAGTCTTTCCAATGCCACCATTCCCTTCAATGTGTTGTTGGTTTTCAAATTCATAATTCCTTCATCATTAGTCTCAAAAGGAACTCTATCCTTCTCATCTCTAATTTGTGCTTCAAAACTTTTGAATTAGTAATAAACTCGAAAATATGATTATCATCTTCAAATATCTAGAATTTTTTTATATTGCCTAAGACTACAGGGACAAACACTAGCTCTACTAAAAACCTCTTCAATCTTGATTTTGTCATGGTCTCCAAAGTACTAGAAACAATTGACAGTGTGTCTACAATTTGATTCTTTCTCCTACAAATTAATCAAATGTTGAATGCATCAAAGTCCTCAATTAATTCCCAAACTCTATTACTATAATCTACCAATCTCTTATCATGACAAGCATATTGAATCCTAATTTTTTTGGTGATCAACTGTGAATATCCTTCCACCTATAGATATTTTACCCTCTTTTGATGTGCAAGGAGCAATCCTCTTACCAATGCTTCATATGTAGCTGCATTGTTAGTGCATGTGAATTGTAGTCCATAAGATGCAAGAAATGATTTACCTTTAGGATTAGTCAAATCAACCCTTACACCACAACTTGCTTAGATTTGGACCCATCATATCTCAATTTTCACATCTGATCACTTTCCATAGTCCTGAGTCCCTTGCCAAATTTCACTTTTGGTAGCTGCATTCTCTAAGATATACCTAGTATATTATCCTATTACTTTCTACCACGAAGCTCTTCCTTAGGTGTCCAACTAGGACCTTGAACACTTTGAATGATTTCCAATGTATTAACAAAATCAATCCCCTATTCTTGTACTTCAAATATAGTGGAGCTCTCTAATTCTGTAATATCTTCAATAATGACTTGTGAATCTAGCTTTAAAGTCACTGCATTAACTTTCTTAACCACTTCCAAGCATGCTAAACATGAAAATTCTGAATGGAATTCATTGTGAATCATACACCAATTTGGAAGTAATAACTTGAAAGCACATACCTATGTCCTTGGGATTTTCTTATCATTGGCTAATTTTTGCATGAACTCATAGAGTTTAGAGTCAAGGGTGTTATGCACTTGTGAATTGGATCCTATATTCTCTACTTCTCCATTTATGTAACCTTCACTAGAGAGGAAGAAAGTAGCAAGGATTTCATCTATTATGTAGACTCCAAGATCAAAATCTACGTAGGCAACTTCATTAAAAGAGTCATTCTATAAACATATGTTTCAACATGAATTCACATTCAACCTTAATTTGATTCAGATTTCCCTTCTAAGGTACCCACAAATGTAAAAAATCAATAGAAAAGTAACCATTAAGGTTCCTAGTCCATTATCTGCTAAGAGCATTCCATAAAACTCAAGGATATCCATTACCTAGATACCAATACATTGTTGTATTTGCAGCTCTAATACCACCTAGATATACACATCCTTCAATTCACCTACAATTCTAACCTTTGTCTTGTCCAACTGAGCAATTTTCTTGTTGGTCTAGGTGGGCACCATTCCCAAATTTTGACAAATATAATAAGGCATAACATTTGCAAAAGCACCAAAATCAACTAAACAATTATGTAAGTTCTTACCAAATATCTTAAGGTTTAGAAGGAAAGGGGGAAAACCTAGTCTACCTCTATATAAGGCTGCAAGCAAATCTACAATTGCAAAAACCTTATCTTTATTTTTATGCGATTCGATGTTCTTTTCTTTTTTATTTAGGGAACGAAATAAAGTCTCCTTTTGATCAAAACATTTTTGCAATACATCATAAGAGAAAAGCTAGCTTTAGTTTTCTTCTATTCATTAATGAAATCATAATAAAGCCAAGCTCATTGTTTCCCTACCACAAGATTTGATTCATCTTTTGCCCTCATTGATCTAGGAACTAGGGTTGGAAATTTTGCAATGCTTCCAACACTAAGTTGAAATTGGGAGCAATTGTGCATTGGACTCTTATCTTCTTAGCAAAGAAGGCTTTCTTAACTTGCTCCACAACTTCATCTCTAGAATCCTGGCCTAGAAAACATGGAGGTTCCCCTTTATTCTCATCAACTCATCAATTAGTTCCTCTACTTCCCAATGAACTCCTTGATGATGGAAACAAATGGAAGAGCCTTACTAGGGCGCTCCCAAAATGTGCAGAGAAGGGTCTCAATAAAATTTTCAATCTCTACCATGATTGCATTGGTAGGCTCTTTCAACACAATGAAATTGCTTTTGCAAGCATTCAACACCTTCATTCTCCACCTAGTGGTTTCAACCCACTCAGTATGCATTGATTGCCATTTGGTAACACATTTTTTCTTTGTAGGTCTACAAATGGAATCATGGCCATTCTTTGAAGCTGAGGTAGGTTTTCCTCTAGTAGTATGAGCTCTTCATCAAGAGACTCTTCAAACTCAACCATTGCATTGGCTTCATTGCTTTCTTTGTGATAACATTGAATGGCCTCACTGATCAACCTATAGCCTTGTGTCCCCAATGAATCCCTCCAAATCTTGGTTGCACTCACCACACCCCCAAAATCTTCTCTTTGTTTGCCCCTTGTCCAAAGCCTTCAGGATTGCAAGAGTAGGTGTATTTGAATCCATTAGTTCCATGAGGTAATTGATGTACACAACAAGCTCACCAACCTAGGACTTAAGCTCTTTTTTGGTCTTCTCATCTTTATCCATACAACATAGGATGGTAGACACAGAAGTTTGGAAAGACTATTTCTCTCCCTCTTATGTTTGGTGACCTAGGTTGAATGTCTACACTTGGTAGTCCCCTGGCTACATGCTAGCTTCATCTTTATCTACCAAAGGGGTTGCCACTTGTGTGGCTCTTGCTCCCACATCCAAATTGATGGTGGACAATGTCCTAGCTCTCTTCTGCCTTGGTTAAGCCTAGAACATTCCCACCAACCTCGAGAAGTCCTCTAAAATGGGTTTATATATTCTTTGTCTCTTCCCTATTGTGGAGCTTAGCCAAACAAGCAATCCTAAATCTCCTACTAAATTCTATCCTATCTGTACTCTGAGAAAACTTGGTTTTCTTGGAGAAGTGGAGCAAGGAGGACTTGGAGGAGGAGGAGGGATCCTAATGGAGGTGGATCCTAGAAAAGGAGGAGGCGAAGGAGTCACCAACTAAGTCAAAATGTGAGACTCCTTAGAAGATGGTATTACATCAAGAACCAAACCTTCTTCTCGAGCCTATGCAGGTATTTGAGAAGATTCTGGCATTGGCACATATTGCAACTCATAAATATTTAGTTCACCCTCCCCAATCCATTGTTTTGAGATGTTGACCTAGGGGGAGGAGGAACTAGAATTTGTGGAGAAGTAGGAGGTGAAGGAATTGGAGATTGGACTAGAGGAGTAGGTGGAACCTGAATTGCCTCCTATGTTGCTTCTTGAGCCATTGATGCTCTTGTCCTTCTTCTTTGTAATGGTTCCTCTTCAACCTCTTATTCCACAATGACTTGCAACTTAGGAACCTCTTCTTTCCTTCTCTTGGTCTTCCTTGATGGTGTAGCAAATGAAGATTCCCCTAATTCTTTAATTATTGTTGGGGACTTAGGAGGTTTTTGTTGCCATGGATGAGGATAATCCATCATATAAGGATGCCTTAGCCACCTCATGGTTCTATCAATCACCACCTTAATTTTGGCCTCTATGTTGGCATCGTTTGGTGCAATGCATCTAGTGTGTCCATGATTTGACTGTTGACCTTGTCCTTGCTATAGATAAGGGTCTAGGACCTTAACACCTTCAAGCAAAGTCTCTGGGACTTTCTCTAAATACACCCCTTGATAAGAGGGAGTGCCATCTTGCAATAGTCTTTGATTTTCAATACATGCTCATCCAAGCAATCAGCCCATATGTCTTCAATTGTAGGCACATGTACAAAAAATGAACTAATCAAGGGTCCAATCTTTGCAATGCAATCAAACCTATCCCTGATTTCATACAAATAAATATTTAAATGAGCCATATCCTTCTCAAAAATCTTTGCATTTTGTATGTTGGAGCATGAATAATCTCCCAAGTCTTGATGGGAAAGGATATTCCAACCTTATGTTTCTTAGCAATCAATTAGGTTGTCTACAAATCTCCAATTTCTTAGCAATCAATTAGGTTGTCTACAAATCTCCAAAACAACAATCTTCTCATTGGGATATTTGGGGAGCCAATGGGGTGCTTTGTGGATGCCACCCACCAATGTAAGAAAAGGTTTTAAATTTGATGAACCAGTTTCCTAGGCCCATCATTACTTCAATTTCCTCCAGAGACAACCTCTTTGCATAGTCATTCTCCACACACCTTATGATGGCATAGGAAAATGCATCATTCACCTTTTTGTAATGTCTCCAACTTTCCTTCAACTCCAACTAGAGGTAATGATCATAAACATTGGTATCACCCAATTGCAAGGAGCCCACTTGATTCAAGTCTACAAAGTTGGCTTGGAAAGCCAACAAGTACACTAGGTATGATGTCATATGGAATCTAGTGGATTCAAACACCTCCAACAGTTGTTCATGTAGTGTATCACTAATGAGAGTGGACCAATCTATTCTCTTCCCATCACAAATCTAAATAATGAAGTAGCACATGTAGGGATAGAAATCCTTGGCATTAGGTAAACAAAAGACCCTACTAAGAAGGGTCATGGCATCATTGGAGTCCTCTCGAAATTCACTCTTTTGAAGGAGCTTGGCCATCTTTACTACTAACTTCCTTCTTTCAACAACAAATATCATTATGAAGTTGGCAGCTTGTGAAGTTCTCTTCTCATAATATTTGACTCCCTCCATGTTTATTTTATCATATTGTGCATAGGTGAAGATCCCAAACACTCTCTCAATAACCTCTAAGTTGATATCCAACATGGTTTGGCTTGCAAGGCCAAGAATCTTCTTTTGTTTCTGATTATATGCCTTGGAACAAGCCAAGACCAGCTATAGAGATTGGTGGGAGATCGGGAAAGCTACAACTTGCACCAATCTTGACTTTGCCATGCATTGGGCCATTAATGTTTTGTCTCCTTCAACATTGACCCTTTGCAAGAACTCTTGAACATCTACATGCCTAAGATTTGTATCTTCAATATCTATCCAAGGGAAAAACATCTTTGAGGCAAGGTCATAGGCCTTGTACTCATACATCATTTCTTTTGGTGGTTGTTGTTCTCCTTGCATGTGTAGTACCAAGCACACACAAATCCATTAGAGGATTTAACAACGCAGTCTTTAGCACGGTTAGTGATAGTAATTAAGCCAATTATAACTCACTAAATTATACATCCAATGAGAGCAACTTAGGTTAGAATATAGCGAATAGACATGCCTTGAAAATATCATTGCGGTTGTACCACAATGCCTACCATAGCTTAAGTATAAATCTCTCAACACAAACTATAAAAGAATCAGAGTTTAGGATCCCAACATGATTCATGCTCAAAGCATCAAGGATCTAAGAAGTCTAATACCTAAAAGCATAAACAAGAATATATCATTATGTGAGTTTAAAGCACCTACTCTTGCCTAAAGGATACCATATTAAAGCAAGACCAACCCTCAAACCCAAGGGAATAAGCCTTTATAGAATGTCAGTGTTTGAGGATCAAGGGTACTTTTAGGGATTACGCAAATAAGGGTATGCCCAAACTTGCAATCTTGCCTAATGACATAACAGAAAGTAGTTGGGGCTTGAACATCAGGGAAAACATGAAACCATTAATCAAATAAGAACACCCCTAAAATTGCGATCCTGAAAGGTAACTTAGTGTAAAAGAGTTAGGGATTGAACTTCAAGCAAACCACAAAATGGGTACTTAGATAAGAACATCCTTGAAACCACAATCCCAATGAAGAATTTAGTGTAAAATAACCGAAGATCAACCTTTGGGGAAACTACAAAATAAGTACTCAGATAAGAACATCCTTGAAATCCCAACTCTTGAAAAGATAGAGAAAATTCTAAGGATGAGAATCAAGCTTTGAGGATCCGAACAAATTCATCCCAAAATGGGGCAGTCCAGATAGGGCCCATGAATCCGATGCTAGGCACCAAGGCTTATAGGAGGAGGATTTCATCAAGCAAAAAACATCCCCAAACTCCTCCAAACAGATTTGTCACAGGGGAAAAAATAATTGTACAACTAGAGCACGCCAAAAACCAGCAAAGAAAACAAAAAAACAAAGCAAACAAAGAAGATAAAGTGGAAAGCGAAGAACAACACAACGCAAAATGTACCCTAGCATACAAAGAACAAACAAGAAAAGAACCAAAAACAAGCAAATCAAAACCTAAATCCATCATTGACACACCAAGAAGAAACCCTACCTAGTAAATAACAATGAAAATTGAAAACTTGAGCAATAAGGCTAAAGGAAAACAAGACAAACACAAGAAGCACAAAAACCAAAAACACACCCCAAGCAACAATCTTCTCACCAAAACTCATAGGTTTAAGGAAGCAAGAAAGCCAATTGTGTAGCTCAAGAAAATGTGAAGGCAAAAAGGCAAAGTGAAAATGAAAAGCAAAAACGACAAAAAAAAGCAAACAACATGCGTAAGAAAATTGCCATTAATGCAAGGCCAAAGGGGTAGGTTAGGATGACATCACATCCGAAGCATCAAGGTTTTGAAGATGCTTTGATAGTCATGCTTGGATGGCCAACTCTGAAAGTCCAACAAAGGGTGACACATGAAACCCCCCAACAAGTTTGGTCTACAATGGGTTAGAGTTTCGAAGGTTCCTTTACAGTCATGGCAAGATGACCACCTCCAAAAGTCCTATTAGTGTGAAAAGAGTTATTACCAAACTAATTAGATGCATCCTATCTAGGAAAGTCCTATTCACACTACTCTTAAGCTCACTTGGGAGACATCACTTTTTGTTTCACCTCATGTGGACTCACTAAGTATCCTAACACATCTCCATAGAGTCCTGCATGTGTTTCACTCGTGGAGGTTTGTTAGAATTCACTCCTACCTTCTCATCTCCTTAATTCTTGCCTTTATATGCAAGGATCTATTGTACATTTTACATGTTGCTTGTTACATATGATAATTTCTTTCATTTTGCATATTGTTCATTTGTGGAAGTGTTTTTGATCTTGCAAGTGATCTAGGATGCTCCAACATGGTATTAGAGCTTGCTTGCAAATCCTTTCCCAAATTAGCTTGAATTTGTAAAGGTTGTGGCCATCAACATTCAAACAGAGCACCATAGCGTGGTTTTGATGCTTCCATTGCATCTGCAGCATCCAAAAACCTGAAGGAGCGCTTTTGGTTTGCAAATCTTATTTTTGTTTGCAATTATTTCCAAATTTTTGCTCATGGTTTATCTTTTGCTATTGGTAAACAGCTTTTTTTGGAGCATTTTGGAGCCAAATAAATAGTACCATTGCGTCCAGAGTGGCCAAAACCCCTTAAATAAACTATCAAATTGTTGAAATCAGAGCAGTTGCAATGGAGACAAAAAAAATAAGGCCATACGACTCTATTCTATACTATGTAAAAAATAAAAAATAAAAAATAAAATATCTATTCTATACTATGCTATTCTATGTAAAAATTCCAGCTCCACCATTTGGGTGTCAAATTCAAGCTGGTTGAGAGCTTCTATTGCTCTTTGATTGAACCAAACTCCTCTCTTCTCTTTGGGCGTTCGTATACTATTGATTTCTTGTCTAATGATGACAATTTGATTGTTGATGTTGAAAATCCAAGCTGCAAGCTGCTCTGTTATAGGGATCTTATTGTTTTCATATGGGTATATATGCAAATTGATAAAATGGCAAGTCTCATGAAATTCATGTGAAAGAAATGGAATGCAGTCTTAAATTGTAGGATTGGTAAGAGTTGAGGAAATAGCTGGCTGAATTCTATATTGAAGATTTACTAGGATCGGATCCTCCTGTGTTGACTTTGAGTTTATCTATTTTTCCCCTCGTTAGTGTGATTTATAAATGTTAACTAAATTTAATTCGATCCCGAGGCCTACCTTTTTGTTTAGCCATGTAAGTTGTGGGTTGCTGATACACACTATTGATGAGTGAAGTGTCTGCATTGCCTCCCTCAACATCCTTCATGCCGTCTGTTCAATTGATGCTAAAGTTGGTTTTTAGTAAGAACAAATATGCCCAAATTTGTATATACTTCATCACAAAGCTTCTAATTAACAGGCTGAAAACTCAAGCTGGAACCTTTAATTTGTTTTAAAAATCAAAGGAGAAGTACTGCCTCAAGTTCAAAGTAGAACTGGCCCATGCTATCACAACTGTAGAGTGAATAATCGCCATGCATTTTCTTGGAAGATAAAGCATATATCAAAAAAGTTTTTAGGATGGTGCAAAAAATAAAAAAATTCAAATATATAGGATTTTAAAATGACTACGCACCTCCAAGATTATAGAATGAAATAATGAAGCGCGAGTTGTTCTTTGCAAAGTCTTGGAATGTTTCATGAACCATCCATTAGAAGCAGTTTCTTCTTCTGAGAGATATCGTGCATTCTTCTTAAAGTTTTCATTGTTCCCGCTCAAAATGCTCTTCCCAATACGCCGTAGAGCCATCTGTTGATTTCCAGATCCCAAAGCATTCATGGTTTCCTTTGTCAAAAACAGACGCCCATTATTTCTATGCTCTGCATGAAGAAAGATTAACCAATAAGCCACACACCTTCGACTGTAGCGATAGGATGTATCTAAAAGGAGCACGATACAGAAAATTAAGACAAATATGAAACTGTTGCCTATAATAGAAATCACATCCATTGAATTAGCCGCCCAGATTAATATATACCAAATTTTCAGACCAAAACAGCCGCAGCCCTTCTAGAAACTGTCCGACATTCATAGCAAAACCTTTCACTGCCAGTCCTGATAAAGAATATAAAATGCCTTTAAAATATTTCTCATATTATTTCTGACAATTTCCTCTTTTGGCGCCAAGGATGACTCCATTTCTGACAGCCACGATTCTATTCAGATTTTTTTATACACCAAACGCCAACTAAGGAATATACAGATTTCATTCTACAGAACGCCCCAGCCATATTCAACTGTATTTCCATCATTCAGATAACTCCCGCCGTGCCAAAATGATAATAAAGGCACCGAAATAATTTGAATAGTCAGGAAAACATTTTAAAATTCACCACCTCTTCTTTCTGAAATCAAACTCACACCGTTCACACCTTTTCGTTCATGTTCATTTTTTAATAGTCACTTGCCCAAAAGAACGACCTTCAAGGAAGGGAATTGGCTATGCAGCTCACAAAACTGGCTTGATTTGACTATTTGATAGTATTAATTAATTAATTAAAATTAATACTATTAAATAGTCAGATCAAGTCCATTTTGTGGGCTGCATAGACATTCTCTCAAGGAAGATTCCAGGAATACCTCAGAAATTGTCATATGTTATTTTAAAGTCTCAGTCAGAAATCCTGAGGCAATCGACCCAAATAAGAGCAACGTCTATAGAGCCACTACGATGCACCTATACATGCATGATGCCCCATGATATTGCAAATGTTTGAAAAGTTATAGGGGAGAGGACTTAGTAGTTGTGCAGCCTAATTTCGCACTTATAATTATCCTACGTGGAAATTTCAAATCACTCCCAATTTTTTACAGCAGCTTACTTGGCAACTCCCTTGCTTATAACTAAGGTTTCAGGGCCACATCATCAAATATGATGCCACATCAGCATGTTTTTTGTCAAGGTGCCCAAAAAGGCCCAAAAAACATTGGGGACCAATACTTGTGCATTCACAGCATGTTTTATAGAGCGCTAATGTGAAATCACATGATTGGTTGCTATATAGATCAAAAGAATACATTTTGTTTAATTATAGATAGTCATCATCAACATTAACAACTTTAAAGTCACAACTATTGGTCCAATATTGATAAAAATATTGGACATTATATAAACAACTACTACTATTGAAACATGCTCAGGTCCTCTCCCCTATTGACTATTTTAGGGCAGCCATTCAATGCCAGATAATTATTTTGGACTCCCTCGCACGTTTTAACACCAAAAAATATTTATGATTTATTGGATTTATTTACTCGTTTGGTTATCTTGATTTATGAGAAAAATAAAAACACACCGCCTTAATGACAATTAGTGTATCACTTGTTCGAGTTAGGGTCGGTTAGGAGATTTTAAAAATTATTTTTTATTGATATGTATTAGTAATGAGAGTGTGATGGACATTTCTTTTTAGGTTTTTTTTCATAAGTTTAAAATTAATAAGTAATAGTAAAGATTGATAGATTAAAATTATTTATTATAGAAATTTATTTCCATTTATAATAAATAAGGTAGAAAATAAGTGTTTTTCCTACAAGGATATGTGAGAATCTGATTATAGATACCTTGGTAAGGGCTAAGTCCATTGATACCTTGGTAAGGGCTAAGTCCATTAAATTTAGGTGATATACTGATGATGATATATATTCTTAATAAATTGAGTCACAACCAATTATAGAGGAGCACGAACTAGAAAAGTTGGAGGATGGAAATTCATGCACAAGTAGTGACACACTTGTATCTCTTTCTAAATCACACTTTAATATAATCCATTTGGAATTTAAAAGTTATCTAGATAATAGATCACATTTCTTATTAATATTGGGGATAGCCACAACTTCATTAATGGAGGCATACAAATTAAGAGGGGGTAAAATATGAATACTTTATGAGTTTAATATATATATATATATATATATATATTTTATGGATTCACCATCCCATTCACTAAGATAATCCAAAATATTAATTTAGTCATGGATGATCATAAGGTATGCGATGATTTCTATATTGTTGGATTAAGAGAAATTAACATGATATTAATTGTCTAATGTTTGTTTTTATTTGGAAATTTTTAATAGAATTATTAATTCATGAAGATTTAAATTTTAAATCTCAAGGGATACATTTAGTGCTTATAGGTATCTCTAATGGATCACTAAGAGTATTCATGTATATGAGAATGGAGATGATATTTCATAAGATACAAGTTTTTTAGGTAGAAAATTGCTTGGTGATGGAGGCCATACATACTATTTCATTTTTCGATAAGTAGCATAGTTATCATGTTGATATTCAAACTATTCTAAATAAGCACAACATGGTGTTAAATGATATTCCTCTAGGATTTCCACCAAATAAAGGATTTCAACATATCATAGAGCTAGAACTAGGCTATGTTATTGTCATGATCACCCCTTACCACCACCTAAGGACATATAAAGAGAAGATTAAAGAGCTATTAAGGATTTTCTTAAAATGGGCCACATCAAACCCCCCTCTAGCCCTTTTGATTTATTAATGGTCATTGTGAAAAAATGATGAAACAATGAGAATGTACATAGCTTATAGAACCTTGAACAAGAGGGCAATAAAAATAAATACCCCATTTCTAAGATTGATGGGGTCATTGATGAGTTGTATGGGGAATTTTTTCTCAAATATTGATTTGAGATAAGACTACCTTTAGATCCATGTCAATTTATCAAATTTTTGTTCATATCAAGTGAGACTTGTGTTCAACTCTGAAATTAAAGGATGAATTCACTTGGATTCAAATATTGGAGGATGAAATTACTTTGGTTTCATTTGAGGTAATTTTATTCAGAAGTTGCATTCATGCTAAAATATTGTCTACATTCTAGTTTTACAAAATTAGGTGGAAAGGAGCTCTAATATACAACAATGTAATTTAGATTTATCAAATTTTTGTATGATTTAATATTTTATGTATTCTACTATATTGCTAGATATTTAATTAATAATAATTGTCTCTAACATATTGATTAATTTACCTTTTTACCTATGCAAATATTGTCTATCTTTGTCGTTTATTATCAATAATTTTGAATATATGTTTCAATACCTATTCACCATATATTCTTACCTTGCCCTCACATAATATTTTTGATAAAAAAGTGATAAATATTTATATTAAAAATTTGTGTTTCATTACATATACAAATTTAATACTTAGAAGGAATGCCTAGAATTTATTCTCTCGTGTGTAAATAGTCATTTAATTAACCAAATGTGTTAAGTAGGGTTTCATGTGAGATAGATGTAGGATTCTAAGCCATGTTAGAGTTTACGAAAAGTAATTGATATATTTTCCTTGCAAGATGGAGGTGGGGATTCTCTAGAAAATATTATAAAACATGTTTATAAGAATAGAGGGTTGAAGAAAGAAGCACTAAAAAGTTTCCAAGAGCAGGAACATGCATTAAAATGTGAGAATGTTTGAAAGAGGTAGTCATGGGGTTTGAAATTCCTTATTTTACAATATTACCTAAAACTACTACTTTTAGTATATATGGTATCAAAAATAACATGGAAGTCACTAGAATATCATGTCAAAGTTTTATTACAATTAGAGTTATAAAAAGTATCACAATGGTTTAGAAATTGCACCTATTCAAAGAAATAGTTGTACCAAACTAGACAAAACTAAAGGATTTCAATGTGGAGAAAGGAACTTGACAAAACACTAAGGTAAATGATACACATAAAAAATAAGGTAGATGATTACATCAATAATGAATTTAGGAGAAATAAGTATTTTTCCTACAAGAATATGTGAGAAACTAACTGGTTATAGTTACCTTGGTAAGGGCTAAGTCCATTAAATTTAGGTGGTATATTGATGATGAGGCGCAAAGGTAGTGGTTCTAAGGGTCTCCAAGAGCAATTTCATCTAGAAAATTGCCAGTGTGCCAGAAAGATTTAGTTAGAGCTTTATTCTCCAGTTGCATGTAGGGGTTTTCTAGTGTAGAAGTGAGTTGTGGTTTCAGATTTTGGTTTGGTTGTAGGTTGAAATAAATATCAGTATATTTAATTTTATTCATTATATATTGTTTCTCATAACAATATATTTTAGTTTGGTGTGTGTTGAGGGTTTTCTTTTTAGTTTGGTGCCTGTATTTGCTTCCAGTCTTAGGATTTTCCATTATAATTTTCTGCAGTTGTAGTTTGTTGTTATTTGTTGTTGGAGACAATATGATGTAATTTTCATGATAATAATAGGAATACAACATTATATGATAGTTTCATATTTTTTTGAGTTATATTTGCACAATTTAATAAAGTTTATTTCATACCCGATTTCCACTGTTGTTGCAAGTTAAACAATCTTTGTGAAATATTATTTAATTGCAAAAATTTAATATTATTTCCATTAGGAACATTACAGTGGTATCAAAGTTGTGATCTTTCCAACCTGTAGGGTAAACTAATTTATTGCATGGTTGATGTGAATCATGGGTTTCTTCAAATCAATGTTTAAGAGTGGGAGACTATTACAGTTAGACAATGCAAAAGAGGTTTCCAAATGGTATAAAGAGTACATATTTATAATAGAATATGAAAATAAGTCTCTTAATTATTTTGAGTATTTAGAAGTCAAAGGAAGAACTATGCCTCAAGATAAGATGATCATAACATTCTTTGAGGAGTTCCAAAGTTTTTCTAAAGATTTCAGGACTAAAGAATCGTTTTATGAGTTCTTCATATTGGCTAGAGAGGAGGAAGAACTAGAGCAAGAGGAGATCAATAAGCCAAAATAAGAGCCACAAAAGATTGCTAAGAAACACGATTTTGCAGATGCTAAGGAGAATGGTGAAAATGAAGGAGTTAATATGAAAAAGGTTGCAAACACCAAAAATCAAGAAGAATAGAAAGATTGCATCCACCCAGTTGAAGATGATGAAAAGAAGGATACCATTGTGCAAAATTGGAATAAATCTGCTATGCAAGGTGAATAAAGGGAACCTTTATTTGTTAAAGATATTTTGATTTTTAAATATTGAACGTGCCAAGAAAAGGTTAATGAAGAAAAAGAGGGAAAGGCATCACTTGTTAGATGTGGAGAGCACAAGATAAAGGAAGATGCATCAATACATACATTGTCTTCTAAACTTCCATTTGGTAAGCCATTTTTTGACCTGCAGAGTAGTTGTCTGGATGGGTATGCTTTTGAGAAGAATATTTTGGTTAGCTCTAATTCAGGATTTTTGAGTCACATAAATGGTGTTATTGAGGATATCTCAATAAAATATCATTTGGAAAATATGGACAAGCATTTTATTTGCAGCCCAAGGTATGCAAATATTTCTGATTTGTTTCTTACCATGTCACTACAAAATTCTTGTCATCGTGAAAAGCATGTTAAAAGTGGTGATAGAGTAATGGATACAACTTGCAGCAAAGGGAATGTAGAATTTTTGTTTCAAGACCAAGATTATTTTCACATATGGGATCCTGGTGTTTTAATGAAAAACTCACAAAAAGAAGATATTTGGAAGAACATGAAGGATGAAATTCTTAACAGGTTCAATTTCAAGGTTGTAGATGTGTTTTCTAGTTTAAAATCTTTGACTTGTAGAGAAAAGCATTGGAGGCATGGGGGTGAATGCACCTTCTATTTAGGAAAACCACTAAGGAAGATGGAAATTTCAAAGAATAAGGTATGTGATTATTTATATGTTTAAAAAAGTGATATGAATATGGATGTAGTATGGTTGTATTCCTTTGGTGAGTTATTTCAGATTTATGAATCCAAGGAGATTAAATTTACACTTGAAGTGAAAGTTGTTATGCTTAAAGGTGATTCCATGGAAACTTTGAAGATGTTCATGGCTAAGAGGTATTATTTCATGGGACAATATTCTTGGGCAGTAAGTTTTACAGTGAAGGATAGCATGCAAATAATTATTTCTTCTAGTAAGCAACCTAGTCTTAATTTTGATATATGGAAACCTTCAAATCAACATGGCATGGTACTTTAGGATCAAGACTCATTCAAGTTTTCTTCCATTGGATATATGGGTAAGTTTACAAGAAGGATAAGATTTCAAAGGATTTCTTCATTGTTTCTAGCATGAAGAAGGTTGCAAAGTTATCACATTTGGATCATATCAATGGTACTTTAGTCATAAAGGAGAATGAAATTCAAGAAGTAATTGATGATCCAATGAAGGTAACCAACTCATATCTTATTTTAATTTCAGATTTCTCTCATAAATTCATGGAAGGATATGATATAGCTCATGTGGAAGTGATTGGGCTTCATTAATGTAAAGGTATGGTTTCATCCAAATTCAAAACAAAAAGTTGATTGTTGTAAGAAATGGATTTTCTATTGATGATAGAAGATTATAGTATGCTTTAGAGTTTGTTATGGGTTACATTACATATGTTTCCTTAACACTTGTTGACCTATGTGATCATGAGGGAGAGCTCTTAGATGTTTATATTAAAAATAGTGCTCATAAAAGGGTCTACATTAGTTGTTAATGATGAATCTCAACTTGCAATATTAGCAACTTATACAAGGCCATTCATATTGAATAAACATAGGTGTAAGGAAAATGAAGTGAAAAATTATATGGTTTATTGGTTTCAGCCTATGATTCAAATTATAGGAGTCAAAGGATGTGATTTCTTATTTGACTATGGTTATAATGAAGCAATTCAGAATTTAGTATCTACATGGGAGATTAATATTACATACTTGGGCCAAGTCATGAATACTCAAGGCATACAAGAGGTTGCAACACAAGAAGATTTGTAAGGGTTTGTGAAGGTAAGAAACACATGCTTTACATTTTCCATTTTAGATTTCTCACATCATTTTGTGAAGGAGTAGGGTGCTTTTGGAAAGGATAAATGGACTCTATCAATGCAAAGATGGGAACTTATGAGAAATGGAAGCATGAAGTTCAAAGTTTCAGAAGGGAATTCCTATAGGTATGTAAAATGGTTTCTTGTCATTTATATTCTTAAGAAGTACAATCAACATTGTGTATATTAAAAATATGAGATGAAGATGGATTCCTTTGGATTGAAGATTCTCTTGATTCAATATGGTTGGAGTAATGAGCCACAAAAATGGGTAATTGGAAATATGGTTGAGGATAACTTCTATAGAATGATTACTTCATGGTATCTCCATGTCAGTCATGAAGATTGGAGGTTTCTAAACATGATAGATTATGTTATAATCATTTTTGAAATTATGTTGGGTGATAAAAATGTGCTAATAGTTATACACAGAAAGTACGCTGTCTTCCACCAAAATGTCTTATTGCTTATAGATTTGGTACTCAGAGTGGTGTTCTGGTATGAATATTGTTGTTGTATTGTGTTAACGAATAGTCCTCTACAATAATATTTCTATCCAAAATCATTCCATGGAGCTGCAATCAATATCCTTCAAGTAAAGGTAAAGCTTCAGGTAATCAATGTGATTTTCAGTAGTGTGGATCTCTATTCCTCAAGGATGAAAGAAGCAATTATTTCTAGAATATGTACTTGTTGTTGCATGATGATATTTTTTTCTTCTCTATTGAAATCTTGCTATTATAGATCAGCACATGAAGTTAAAGGTAACATCTATCAAGTTGAGGTAAAATATGGGCCTTTTGTTGTGCATTCCTGCAATGCATATTTTGGTACTAGTGTGGCAAAAGGAGTAATTATTTCCACCTTATGTATCTATTGTTGTGAAGGATGTATTTATGGTCATAATAGCTTCATTGGGTATAAAAATCAAACTTTTATTATCAACATTTATTTCAGAAGTGTCTGGTGCAAGTTTCCTAATGACAATGCATCACTAGCTAAAGACCCAAAATGGATTGCAGGGTTAAAATTCAGATTTGGGAGGAGTATGAATTGCTATTGTATGATGTTAATATATATTCCTAAGCTATACTATTAATTCTATATATCATATTTTGAAGTTACATACAACATCCATCAAGCTGAGGAAATTTTTGGAACAAACAGTGTTGTTTCCTGCAAGCAGTATCCCAACAACTCCAAGATAAAAGGTGTAATCATTTTAAAATGTATTAATTATTTTGGAGGATTATTCTTCTATTCTAATAGTCCATTGTGTTGCATAAATGAAATCTATATCAAATACTGCAAGGACTTTTGGTTTATCCTTCTTGGTGATCATACACATACATAATTTTGGAGAAAGATTGAAAGGGAGCGATGGTTAATTGAAGAAGATGCTAAGCATGCTAAAAGTACACAAGTAATATGGGATATGAGGTTGCATACTAAATATTGGTGTCATGATATTACAAAAAACATGAACATTTTTCAGGGATTCTTGAGGATTCTTAAGAGGAAGAAGCAACTTCATGCAAATATAGGAGCAAGGCTTGGTATACAGTTTGGTATGAACAATCGACTTGGCTACACAATTTTGGAGATATATGTTTACAATTGCTTGAGGACAAGAAATTTTGGGAAGGGAGGACTTGTCATATCCCCTTTTTCTAAAATAGCCTTTTTTCTAAAAATAGCAGTTTCTATTTTTAGTAAGTTAGGTTGCCCAAAAATAGTAAATCAAGACTGTTGGATTGAACGGGAAATTAATATTTTTTATTTGGTGATTTTATTAAAAAAAAAATCACCAAATAAATATTTTATTTTATTTTTCACCATATTTTGGCATGGGTTTTGATGGAGCACTTTTTTGGTTAGAAAAGCAGGAAATTATTGCTTATGACAATAATTGTCAAAAATAAATAATTATGGAAATGGCTAATTTTTGAAAACCATTTGGGAAAGAGGAGTTAAAAAATTATTTCCCTCTTTTTGGCATGAAACCTTGGTGCCCAAATTTGATTTTTTTCATATGGAATACTTAAAGGGAAAAATCAGTTTTTTTTCATTCATTCATTGATTCATGTTTTCTCTCACAGATTGTGACAATTCTTCTAAGGCTAAGAAACCAAGGGAGGGTAATCTACAAGGCTGGTAAACCAAGGGGATTGAGGCTCAAATAAAATGGTTCTGAGGGTCTCCAAGAACAATTTCATCCAAAAATCACTAGTGTGTGACCAGAAAGATTCAATTAGAGCTTTGTTTTACAATTACATGTAGGGGTTTGCTAGTGTAGAAGTGAGTTGTGGTTTCAAATTTTGGTTTGGCTGTAGCTTGCAGAAAATATCAGTATATTTAATGTTATTCATTGTATATATTTCTTCTCATAATAGTATATTTCAGTTTGGTGTGTGTTGAGGGTTTGCTTTTTAGTTTAGTGCATGCATTTGCTTCCAGTCTCAGGATTTTCCATTATAATTTTCTGCAGTTGTAGTTCATTGTTGTTTGATGTTGGAGATAGCAATACATGGTGTAATTTTCATGATAATAATAGTAATACAACATCATATATGATATTTTCATACTTTCTTGAGTTATATTTGCACAATTTAATAAAGTTTATTTCATACTTGATTTCCACTGTTGTTGCAAGTTGAACAATCTTTGTAAAATATTATTTAATTGAAAAAAAATAATATTATTTCCAGAAAGGGACTTAGATATTATTGCAAAAGTGATGGTGAATAGACTCAAAAAGATACTACCAAGTTGATAACTCAAGAGCAAAGTGGGTTTTACCTGACATAAGTATAACAGATGCAATAATCATTACCCATATGGTAATTCAATCTTTAAAAAAATATAATATCAAAATAATATTTCTAAAAATAGATATAAGCAAGGTATATGGTAGAGTCAGATGGAGGTTTTTAATCAAGGTAATAGAAAAATATGGTTTTGAGGAGAAATAGCTCAATGGATATATTGTTGTATTTATACTCCAAGATACTCCATAGTAATCAACAAAAAATAATGTGAATTTTTCAAAGGAGCAAGAGGATTAAGGAAAGTTGATCCTTTGTCTTTATCATAATGGCGGATGCTATTAGTATGCACATATTTGCAATAGAGCAATAGGGACTATGGAAAGGTGTTAAGATTTCATATTTCCTAGTAATAACACATCAAATCTTCATTGACAACACTATACTTTATGACATCCCAACCACACAAGAGACATAATTCATCAAAAGAACAATTGAAACATTTAGCTTTGAAGCTAGGGAAATGATTAGTATGGAGAAATTAAATATATATTTATTTAATATGAGCAAAGCAGTATAGAGAAGGATTAAAAATATCCTAGGAATCTTGATTGGCCAACTCTCAACAAATTATCTTGGGATGCCACTATTTGAGGTCCCACAAAATCTAATTTGTGGGAGTAGGAAATCACAAAATATAGATCAAAAATGGAAAATTGGAAGGGAAAATGACTTTCGTTGACAAGGAGAATATCTATGTTAAAGGTAGGAATCCCTGCCATTCCAATCTATATGTTGTCATGTATTGAGCTATCAAATAGAGTGGCAAGTGCCTTGAATGAAGTGCAAATAATATTTCTTGGGAAGGATCAAATGAAAGGAAGTGAATACTGCTAATCTCATGGGAAATGATTAAGAAAAAAAAGAGTAGGGGGGCTAATATTAAAAATATTTAGCTACAAAATTATGCACTTAGGGCCAAGCTCTCATGGAGAATGTATAGAAGCCCCAAATCCTAGTGATGTAAACTTGTACAAGCCAAGTACCTTGATGAGGAGGATCTGAAGTGTATATCAACGATTTTCTTCTATCTTATTTCTTCTTGGCAGTGAGCCACCCAACAGTGAGCCTTTCTTCTTTTTCTGGGTAGTGAGCCTTATTGTATTTGATGCTACAATTCATATATATGTGAGCTAATCCTCACTGTGGTTTTTCCCTTCTTGCGTTTTCCACGTAAATATAGTGTTATTATGTGTTTGGATGTGTTTGCATTACTATTTCATATGTTTACATTATTCTAATGCATAATAAGGGTTTAATGGTTGATAAGGGTTTGAAAAGAGGGTTTGAATGTTTTTAAGTATACAACTAATTCAACCCCCCTCTTATTTGTCCTATGCATCTAACAAAACCAAGACTAAGACTAAGTGAATGTATTTAGAATTGAATCTTTGTAATTTAAATTTTAAAGATGGCACTTTCTCAAATTAGATTGGAAATAGGATGACTCTTTGGGATACAACCTTTGATAGGGAATTAACATAAATTATTGTTTAGAAGTATCTAATATAAACATATGTGAGATAAAATCAAAGGGGAAGGGAAAGGTACAAGCATGAACTAAGAATGGAGCTCCCATGTAAGAGCAGATAGGGGAAGGATGATAATAATAGATGATATGAAAGAGCATGAAATCTAGAAATAACATAAACTAGGTACTTGGGACCTCCCTAAAAAGGAAAAACTAAAATATGCTATGGAGATGTGAAATATTATGCTAGCATGAAATACAAGATGTAATACTATTATTGCATGGATTTAATATCTCTTAAGATGAAACATATTCATAATTTAAGTGAAATCTCCGTCTTCCAATGTGCATAAGTGAAAGACACCATTACCTTGATCTTTCATGGATTAATATATTCCTAACTGGTATCTATTTTTAATAAATTTATATAGACTAATCATTAATTTACACACTTTAAGAGTGTAATAGGAGACTCACTAGGTCTAAAGGTTAATCATTCTAGGAGCATAATATTTACGATCTTAGGTTTCTAGGAGATACTTTTCATTTACTATTTACAACTCAAACATATGGGCATCCTTGTACCCTTCATGAGAAAAAAGACCATTCTAAAGTACATTAATAATTAAGAGTTATACTTACAAGGGAAGCACTTCCTTTAAATAAAAGACAATAAAAATAGGGTTTCCCCATAAGAGTGTATACTTTGTATGATACGTGGAAAAAGTCAGGTTGAATTGTAAATATAAATATTATTAGAATTATGCATTATTTTAATTATAAATTGGACTTATGTGTCTTATTTTTTTGTTATCCTATTATTTTTTGTATTGTAATACATATATGTAAATCTATGGGTGATATAAAATCTCTTAGATAACCCTCACATTCTAGGATTCTTGAAGGAAGACACATTATTATTAATCATTTTCTAGGGAATGCTAAATGTACATAGGATATTATTGAGGATAATTTTGGTGATAACCAAATAAAAAAATAATGAGAGATACATGGCCTCTACCCATTTAATAAAATACTTAGTTGTAGTTATATTGTGATTATCCCTATTAGAGGAAGAGGGAGAAATATTCCTAATGAGAAATAGTCCAATAGTGGAGAAAGACCAAGGTGTAATTATATGTTATAGGTCATGGGTAAGGCTATGAATAAGTGAAGAACTATTATTTAAAATATTTTCGTATGAAATTAACTATATTAGTGTGAAGATTGGTTCAATAACCTACTTGAGTGATCTTTTGAGTAGTTGTATGATTACTAAAAATTTCATTGTAAATGTCATATATCAATCTTCTTATGCTTAACATGATTTGTCCTTATCAACATACTTAATCAATAGATCATCAAAGGTCCAATGATACAAACATCAATTATTGTGGTGACCTTGGCTTTTGGAAGATGTAGCATCTACTCTATCGAGAAGAAAAACCCACTAGATAAGATTGATTGACCGAGAAAATAAGGTTATCAGAATACCATGATGAGTGGGTGAGGAGAGGACTATATATCCAAAACTAAGTCATCAAGGAATTTAACATTGACAATTTCCTCCTCTAGAATAAGGGGTTTAGACAACCAATTAGTAATAATATATCCCTTATTCACTTCTAGTTGACATAGGTCATCTTGAACATATTAAGTGTAATAAATTACACCACCAACTTAGACAATATTGGTTGAGATAATATAGTATACATAGGCTCGTATATAATTATGGAATTCATGTATTTATTCAACATATAGTAAAAGAACACTTAGTGATTAAAATTATATTCAACCACTTAGCTTGAGTATAATTATTTTCATAATCCAAGTGAATGTGACTAGTGAAAATTTTGGTGTTCTCTTTCCCATTATCACACTTCTAGACTAGCATGCATGATATGGAAACTTTATAATAATTAGGTATATGATGAGGGAACAATCCTAGTTTGGATGAATTATGGTAGATAGAGAGAGGATAATTTTTTTAACATAAAAAACATCTCATAAATTATGCATCTAAATGAGGTCACTTTCCTTCTTTGAAAACTCATTAATAGGGTGAATGATGTAGAAAAGGTCATTGATTGTGTTTAGGCGGACTTTGTATTCCTTGAGCCAAGTACAAATGGTATGCAAATTCTATGTATGATTTCTATTTTTATTCTTTCATACTAGATTTTCAACATGGGTCTTGACAATTTTATGAATCACATTGTGAATGATCTATTTCATTACCCTTTAACAAGTTGCAATAGAAATATTTAGAACAAAAGCTATGACAAAATGGTAGAAAGTTCCTCGTAGGGTGTTAAATATGGTATTCTTTTTATTTTCCTCTAACATGTTAATTTATCTATAACCAAAAAAATAATCCATGAGTGAAACATTTTGTAACTAATAGTTACACCCACAATCATATAAGTATAATGGAGAGGAAAAATATCATTTATAGAAAACTCATTCATGTCCTAATATTTTATAAAAATCCTAACCCTACCAATGATGTTAGAGATCCATTAAAGGAAATATGTAAATAATTTACTACTTAATCCTATAAAGATAAAGGTACAAGTTACCTAATATTTACCAATTTTAATGGTATTCTAGAATAATAACATCACTAAATAAATAAACAAGAATAAAATAAAGTATCAAAAGATGAATGGAGAAAGCACAAAATAGATTGGCATTGATATGTCATAGGAAAATCCTTGTAAGGGAAAAACTCAATGTCCAAAGCACAAAAAAAAAGTATTATCAACTATATGTTACAATATAATGTCAACTTTTGAGATTCATATGATATCAACACACTCAATTTGAGAAAAATTTCAACAACATCACCATACATAAAATTAGACATAGTATATCCATATCAAGCTCTGTATAAATTAATGAATCTTATTAAACCAATATTTTTTGTCTAAAACCATGTGATCAAAACCATAAGTCAAATACTAGTCAAGGTTGTCCACATTCATCCCATATAACACCTCCAAGTTAACCCCACACATATAATGTAACTCCCACTTGATCAATTTGTCTCTCATAATCAAGTGGGGTAAAAGTAACCCTAAGCGTTCTATGTGGGTGTAGTTATTACCTCTTATGCATAATATAAGTAGTTTGATAAAGATGGTTGTCTTATTCTACCTATTAAATTCCTATCAATGAATTCTTACAACCATCATACAACCAATGACATATGGAAGAGATTTTCATTCATGAGATTTTAAGATTCTACTTGATTGGGATGTTATTTCTATGTGGCCACATTATTTACATTATTATAAATATTAAATAAATAATCTTAAGGGTAATTAAAATAGTCAACTAAATACTTGAGTTTGATGCTCCTAGCCATTCTATTCTTGTGGGCTTTGTCAAAATGTCTAGAATATTCATTAATGTATCCACCTTCTCAACCACAACCCTCTTTTCCTCTACCATGTCATGAACAAATTGATACTGGGAACACAAAATGTAGTGTTATTTATCAATCTACTAACATTTTCATTAGACACTAGATTAAAAATATATCTTAATTCAATCTAATATGTGAACATAATATTTGAAGCTAGATTACCTATTTATAGACATAATTAGTTATCATGTATTCTACCTTTTTATTTAATGAGAAATCATAACCTATCATTTTATTATCTAATTAATCACACCAAAAAATATAGTAGACACATACCCACTAGTAAACCTCCTTCTATCCATATTACCAGCTCAATCAAAATCAACAAATATTTATATATACACCATCCTTCTCAAACCATGTGCTCCTTGGTAGTAAACAAAACAATCTAATGTGTTTCTAAGATACCCAAAGGCCCTCTTCACTATATTATAATTCTCTTTGCTTATATTGGAAATACATTTATTTAAGACTCCCATTACTTGGACAATATCTAATTCCGTGTAAACCATAACATACACAAGACTATTGACTATTTTAGACAATTAAATTAGCTCATACATGAATACACTTCACTTTACCTTGTTCTAGCCATTAATTAATTAAATATTCATTATTTAATTAATTAGGTTAACCTTTACCTTTATCTCTCATGTTTAATTAAGTATAGCCTTATCCCCAAATCCTCCAACTAAATCAATTAATTAATACCTAATTAATTAATTGACTAGGCTAACTAATACCCATTAACATTTTCCATAATATTTAAATCCACACAATCCTCAATCATTTTAATCCTAGCCATTAAATCCTTTTACATGGATCATAATCTAAGCTTGTCATCATGTGACAAGTATCCCTCCACCATTTATGCTCACACATGTGAAAGCATAAAAAAATAAAACATACCTCTTAAACCTTTATCCTTCTTGTGAAACTTGTTACAAGGCTAATCCTTAATCCAAATCCTAATCCTCAATCAATCCTAGCCATCCATTAACCAAAGAATACTGGCCCTTGATTTACCTCATGAAAATTATATAAATGAGAGGCTTCTCATCCCATTTGGCATCCACTATTATCATATACTTATGATATCCAATTTCCTATTGCATTTAATCTTATGTTATTCTCATGTTGTCGATTTTATCATATTTCATCTCAACCTTACTGCCATGTTGTTGGTTTGATGAGAAACCAAATTCAATCTATCAACACATCACGTATGATCATTTTGAGGTTTTCATGTATTTGGTTTGAGTAGTCTTGATTTGATGCTATTTCATTTGCATGCAATATATTTTGGTGAATTTGACATGAATCAATACATTTGACACTTGTACTTGTGAGTTTTTGTGAGTTGGATCTTACAAGTGAATGATTTTTAAGGGGGTCTTAGAGGTCAACATTTTATAGGAGTTCCATATCATGAAATGAACCTCACAATTATGTTTAGGAGGGTCAAGAGATGAATTTTGACATATAATTTTATATATTTTTGTTACTAAGATTTTTTTAAAACATTTTGAGGGCCATATGACCCTTAGTATGAAAATCCATATGAATGTATGTAATTTTGTATGACCATATGATGATACAAAATTCTACACAACCATATAGAAATTTATACTACTGTATCACACTACACAAGTACTAATGATTTTTAGTTTATTTTTTAGGTCATCGCTAAGGTATACACACATATCATAATAGAGGTATACATAAATAAACATTATTTTATAATATATACACATATTATATGCATTAGGGTTTTAAATTATATTGGGTAGATCAAGAGTATATAGTGTGAGTATCTAATAAATTTACATCAAATATATGTTGCTAGGGTTGTTGCATCTAAATTTGGGCACATAGATATAGAGTGGGTATATATCCATGTGGATATATATACTCACTTCGATGGGAATATCCCTATTACATGGGTGTATACATGTGTATATTCACCCAGACAGTAAATATATACATGAAACATATGGTATACATATAGAATTTAAAATGTTAAGTTGCGTGAATATGGTATTAAGGTTTAAGATCCTCTTTTCTTATTTTTTATATATTTATTTTTATATATTTTTGGCTCTTGGTAATATGATAGACCAAGAGCTTCACTATTTTTAACCCCTCGATCATAGGACCAAATTAACACATGGTCATGTGGAGCCAAGTCTTAGCCCCCAACACTAACCTCTTAAGACCTTGGTTAATGAAAGAGGGATGCAGGACAACAAGACACTATCATCTATCCTGGATGATGTCATACTCCACTTACTTCACATATCAAAAATTACATAGTTCCCTTTTGCTTCACAACAACATTGTGAAGAAATGATGCATTGATCGTTGGATCTTCATCATTTGTTATTATCCATTGATCCTTCCCTATCACATATCACAGTTTTGCCTTGGCCGATGCAGATACAAACTGTGATGTGAAAGACACATGTGATAGTTGTTGGATCTTCAAACATTGTTGCTCACTATTGATCTTCCTCCATCACATAACATACAAATCTCTTATCGAGATAGTCTTTAAAATGCGATATGAGGGAGCATTGTGATAGCCATCCAATCTTACATGCTTGATCATAGCCATTGATCAAGCTTCATCACACATTGCTAGAATACATAACACATGAAGAATATAAATGCAATGTGAGAGATTAATGTGATGTAACCAACACTTGACACATACCCATCACAGAAAGGAGAATTTATTCTAACTTTGTCAGAGGTTGAAGGAGGTTTCAAAACTTCATAAAATTCCAACACTCTAGTCAATGGTAGGGACCGTCAAGGTTCTGAGAACCACCAAGAATATCGACACCACCACTAAGGCAGAGACTAATAGAGTTCTGAGAACTACCAAAAACATCGACAACTAGAAGCGCTAGGTAAAGAGACCGGTCACCTCAATGAAACCAATGGCTTAAGTTATGACTTAAGCAACTTGCAACTGCCTATCACCAGTCAACTAAAAAATATAAAACCTGACCTGTGCCATGACTGTGACCCCTAGGGTTTATCTGCTAAACCCTAATTTTATTTGAGAGATGAAAGGAAAAATAAATGAGCAATGGAAAGTACTAACTAATGAGCATTTTTTGAAGGAAAGAGATTACTAAGAAATAGAGAAGACAAACCAAGCACCACTAAAATGCAAAGAAGACACAAGAATTTGTTAAGGGGAAAAAACAAGAAAAAACCCCAATATTATGAATGTAGGCAAAATGCATAAGAGTGATACAAAGAGAGAGAGAACACTTAAGCCTTAAGCTTGCTTGCTTGAATATGAAGATTGATAGGAGAGGCACCTCAATAAATAGAGGTGAGAAAAGGAGTTAGAATGTAACTCCCAACTCAATGAATGCCACCATTCATCTATGTGTGTACAATGTGTTAAGAACCTCTTAAGGAGGTGGCTACAAATATTCCTTAATAAAGGAATCAAAAATAAAATGAGTCATTCTCACACATTTGTGAGAAGACAAAAAGAAAAAAGACTTGTAGGGATTCCTTGGAATATTCCTACAAGTTAATAAATAATTACAATTAAAGAATAACCTTTACCAAGTAAAGATTAATCTTTTAACATCCCCCCTTAAGCTTTACTAGGGAGGTTACATCAAACCCTTCAATGGATTGTAGTCCAAGATTTTTACAATGAAAGAAAATTTATTTTTTCAAAGAGCTTTGGTGAGAATATCTGCAACTTGATCTTCACCTTTACAATACAAAAGAGAAATTTGCTTGTCTTCAATTTACTCTCTAATGAAGTGATGTTGAAGAGAAATGTGCTTGGTTCTTGCATGAAAAAATTGATTCTTTGAAAAAGCAATAACACTTTGATTATCATAATATAAAGGATTAGGATCCTTTTGAGGTAGACTCAAATCTTCAATTAATCTTCTTAACCATAGTGCTTCTTTGGATGCACTTATACAACCTTTATATTCAACTTATATAGAACAAAGAGAAGTAGATTGTTGTTTCTTACTATTCCATGAGATTGCACATGATCCAACAAAGAAATAATAACCACAAGTGGATCTCCCATCATTGGGATCACCTCCTAAATCTGAATTAGTATAACCCTTTAAAGAAAAATTACAATTTGCATCATAAAAAAAGACCAAGATTAACAGTACCTTTGACATATCTTAAAATTATTTTTGCAACTTTAAAATGAGTTTGTTGTGGTTTAGACATAAATCTAGAAACTAATCCAACACTATAAGAAATATAAGGTCTAGTAAGAGTTAGATAATTTAAACTTCCTACTAATTGCCTATATAAAGTAGGATCAACAAAATGAGTTTCTATATCAACCATTAATTTAGTTCCTAATTCACAAGGAGTAGAAACACACTTTGCATCATTCATTTTAAACTTAGCTATCATATCTTGAGCATATTTATGTTGAGAAAGAAAAATACCTTCAGGTGTTTGCCAAATTTGCATACCCAAAAAATAATGTAATAGGCCTAAATCAATCATTTGAAATTGTTGATTGAGTTGAGACTTAACATCACTAATCAAATTTTTAGAACTAGAAGTGATAATTAAATTGTCAACATATAAAATAATAATCACAATATCATTTTCACTATGCTTAATATATAAATTTGGATCATTTTTACTTCTAATGAAACCATGAGATAGAAAGAAAGCATTAATTTTTGAATACCATTCTCTAGGATATTGTTTTAAACCATAAATTGATTTCTTAAATTTGCAAACAAGATGTTCATTACCTTCCTTAATGAAGTTACCCAAAGGTTGAGACATATAAATTTCTTCATGTAAATCACCATTTAAAAATGCGCTTTTAACATCCATTTGATGAATAGGCCAATGCATATGAGAAGCTATAGCAATAACTAATTTAATAATTGCCATCTTAGCTATTGGAGCAAATGTTTCATTATAATCTAAACCTTCGAATTGAGAGAAGACCCTAGTAACTAATCTAGCTTTAAACTTTATAAATTCATTATTTGCATTAACCTTAGTTTTATACAACCATTTGCATGAAACAGGATTCTTACCTTGAGGTAAAGGAACTAAATCCCAAGTTTTATTAGCAATTAAAGTATCATATTCCTCTTGCATAGATTTTTTCCAATGAGGTTGATCTTTAGCTTGTTCATAATTTTGAGGATCATTTGTATTCATAATATTAGACATCAAAGCATAATTACAGTAATTTTCCTTTCTAGTCTTAGATTTATTCATTCTAGCTAAAATATCCTTAATTTCTTGCATAAAATTTTTAAACCATTTATGCTTTCTTTTAGATGTAGGAGTATCATCACTAAAAGAATAATCATGAGGAGAAATTTCAACATTTTCATCGTCACTATCACTATGAGTAAGAGATGCATTAGGAAGGTTAAGAGAAGATTCAACTTGAGGATTATCCTCCACAACAATAACTTTATTTTGAGAATATTCAATATTATGCACTTTAGAACAATCATGAACACCATTCTTAGCAATGCATACATCTCTAGCAACTTTAAATTTGTTAGTAAGAGGATTTTAAACTCTATAAGCTTTAGAATGTTCATCATAACCAACAAAAATATGATAAGAAGATTTAGGATCTAATTTCTGCCTCTTTTGTTTATGTTTGTGAACATAAGCAATTGAACCAAAAATTGTAAATGCTTAAGATTGGGCTTCCTACCAGCCAAGCTTCTTCAGGAGTTATATTCTTTTAAGCTTTAGTAGGAGTCCTATTAATAATGTAAGTAGCACAAAACATAGCTTCTACCAAAAATTTATAAGAAATTTTTAGCATGTAACATACATCTAGCCATTTCAACAATAGTTCTGTAAAGCAATTTTTCCTTTGAACTTTTCTTTGGTTTTTGTCCCTTACTCTTTTCCGCTTCAGGATGAATCTATGCTCAGAGAATGAAGACTACTCCTACATAAAGGCACAAAACGTTCCACATGGTGGATGCATGGCTTTATTTACATATCGTTTTCCTTTTGGGTGTGGTTCAGGGTACGTGTTAGCTTGGTAGGGATTTTCTTCAAAACCAATCTCACAAGTCTGAGATCGCCCACTCGCTTGACACATCATCTATTTGCATCAGGCATTTTTCATTTTGTATTTTTTTATTTGAAATACTACATTGTGTTTTCTCTATCCTTTGTTGCTCATTCTCTTCCCAACAATGAATGGTCTGTGGCATTCTATGTTTATCATATTAGTTATAAGAAATAGTGAAGGTTTGAAATGTCATAAAAGCTTTGGCACATCACCATTTTTATGTTTTTTTCACATTTCTTTCTACCTTTTCCCCCAAAACACAAAGAAGAGCCGAATTTCTATAAAATCCCGGAGGTCATTCAGTGAGGCACAAATTGGCCCCCCACTCATTGAATTTCCCATAAGGTTGTTGGAGAAGTGCAAGATTTAATGATCAATAGTTCTTTTTCTGGCATGCCTAGTGGGACTGAAGTTTTTTGAATGTCTGATTAGAAGTCAAAAATATTTCTTAAATCAGACCAAGAAAAATTTGGAACTTTCATGCCCAAAGTCCAAACAAGAGCGTCTTCAAGAGGTCATTTATAGTAATCCTAGTTACCTACCTTTGTATCAAGGAGAAGGAGACTTACATGTTTCGTATCACCTATAAAAAATAGTAGGGTAAGGAGTGTTAGCCCACAGTCCAGAGCCTTATCTACTCCACTAGGAGGTCAAACCTTCCAAATCAGAATACCCATATACCCTATCCATAGGAATTTTTTCACAATGACTCATATAGGTTCCCCCGCTCTTTCAAATTTTGTAACCTGGGATAGCAGTAGTCTGCTACAACCACCTATGTCCTCAAATGTATGGCCCGCCATACCCGCCAATGCTCTCACGACCATACCAAAGTTTTCTGGGGAGGATTTTAAGACCCCCTCCAAGCATCTCCAAGATATAGTGGAGGTATGCAGAGTACATAACATCACGAAAGAGAATGTTTCTCTCAAATTACTAGCCACATCTTTCAAAGGAAAAGCCCAGGAATGGTATAGGTCTTTGGCTTCCGATTCTATTCACTCTTTGGATCAACTTGGAGAGAGGTTGTTCAAGTGATTTTCAGAAAAGGGAGATTGCTCTTCTCTATTACAACAATTAATCACCATCAAAAGGGCCCCGCAAGAGGCTATGAGCAACTTCAACACCAGATTTCACAAAACCTGAAAAATGATTCCTATGATTGCTAGGCCTCCAGTTGCTATGGCATTCATGTTTTATTTAAAGGTTTTCAATTTGGATATCATAGTCATGGTGCAGTCTATGGGAGGAGATATTCTTCCTTACACATATGATCTAGCTATACATGCCAAAAACAATCTCATCGATGTCGGGAAACTTCCACCATGTTCATCAATGCCCATGTTCATGGAAATATCTGGTGGCCCTAAGGAAGAAGTAACTTTGAGCACCTCTGCTCCATGAGCAACCACGTTAGTTGTACCACCATCCATGTACATATACCCCAGTGCACAACCAAGTACATTGAGCTCCTCTTTATTAGCAGTGGATGTCAATGATATGAAGAATCTCATGCGGTCCTTTATGAATGAGCTAGTCCTCATTCCACAATAGCAAGTGGAACCTCCAAAGCCTCCCACACAGACCTATCAAGGAGGAAGACCATCTTATCAACAAAACACATATCAAGGAGCTCTGAAAGGACGAAATCAACAACCAGTGCTCGCAAACCAGATAGTCCTGGTTACCATGCCACTTCAAACCATCATGAACAGTCCAAGAAAAGATTTAGTCCCAGGCTAGAACAACATAGTGGAGGATGAGAATTCATGGTGCTTCCTGTGTAATGATAACCATATGCCCTGAAATTTTCCAAGGGGAAATCTCCAGTAGAAGATAGTGGAGCAAAGGAGCCATGTTGTGCTCTCAAACACAGAAGAATATCAATCTACCAAAATGGAGAATGCCTACTTTAGAGTGCAAACATAAGGAATGTCCTTAGAACAAGAGTTGGATATCGCATCAGACCAAACACTCTTCTCTTGGATGGAAGAGGAAGATGTATTTGCAAATGATGCTCTGATGACTAGTGCCCCACAAGTACAATTGGACTACAACATAAGGTCCAAAAGAATGCTCACTGGAGAATACATGCAACAAGCTCCACAATGTCCACAACCACATCAACCACAGCTGCAAGAAAAGTAGGCTATGTCGGCCTGACCCACTTAGCAGTCGCAAGCTCCGTCATTGCCAAAGAAGGAGATAGATAAGGCACTGAGCCCACCCACGTCGAATAAACCTCTCCCAAAGATGAAAGAGATACCATCATTCAAACCCAAGGTCCCTCCAGTCAGAACACTCAACATGGTTGAATAGTTGAAGAATGTGCCCGCTAATGTATCTCTATGGGACATTATATCAATTCTAGAACAAAAGATGTTGCTCCAAGAAGCATTAAAGAAAGAAGAAAAAACACCACAGATGGATGCGATTCCACCATGTGATCAAGTTAAAAAAAAAGAGCCCGCGTCAGACCCCCAATCTTCAAGAGTCGCGACATACGTGAACATCATAGATAATGTAAATGTGAAAGAGGTAGGAAAGCAAAATCCCACACCTTTCTTCTTAACACTTATTGTGGGGGATAAGATTTTACACAATAACATGATTGATTCAGAAGCTAGTACTATGGTCATACCTAAACAAGTGGCCAATTCCCTGAAACTCAAGTATGAGCCTCTTGAGAAAGGGATCATCCAATTAGATGGAAAGAAGGTTTTGACCATTGGTCGCATCAAGGATCTATCTTTCACCCTCTTCTCGTGTTGAAGCTAAACGATCATGCAAGAAATAATTGTGATAGACATCCCCCCAGTATTCGAGATGTTCCTTTCAAGGGACTTTACAGTGAAGCTTGGTAGATATTTAGCGTGCAATTGGTCTCATCTGATACTATAGACCAAGCACAAAGCAAAGATGAAGATCCTGTCTAAATCCTTGCACCCAGAACATATAGCAAACAATGTGGTCCTATGCTTTGAAGCAACGCATACCTCCTTCTCAAAAGGGGAGACATATTGTGTGGAGGTCCTCCTCAACTAGTTTATTGACTCTAATCCATTCAGGAACTTCCATGCTACCATATTAGGCACCTATGTGATCTTCGACAATGACCAAGTCTTCCTGAAATTGGTGAAAGAATGGGAAGAGCCTAGTGCACTAGGCGACAACAGCCTATGGACGTTATATTTTGATGGTGCCAAATGCAAGGTCAATTTTGGAGTAGGTGTCTGATTGGTATCCCCGACTAGATTAGAGACCCTCAATGCTTTCCATTTCTAGTTCTCATGCTCGAATAATGATATTGAGTATGAGGCCTTGGTCCATGGTTTGTTTCTCACAGAACGGATGGGTGTAAAGAGAGTACAAGCATTCAGAGATTTGGAGTTGGTTGTAAGCCAAGTCCATGGATAGGTGGCTGCCAAAAATATGAGAATAAATTCTTTTAGACACAAATTATGGGATTTGATCAAGAGATTTGAAGCTTTTAACATACAGGTTATCCTACGGTCCCAAAATAATGTCGTTGATTAGATGGCTTCGATTGGTTCACAATTTGAGACAATTTTTAAATCAGCAGAAAAATAGAATGCACTACAGACCATCGTCCGACCATCAATTCCCAACAATGATCAAAATTGGTAGGTTTTTGAGGATGACATTCAAATTGCCATTTTTTTTTAAAAAATCGGGAAAAACTTCCAACTATTCATAGTCCAAAGCTAGAAGAGCTACGAAAGGGAAAGTGATCCAATTAAAAGGTAATAAGCTCCCTCGAGGTTTGATTTCTCTTGAAAATCTTTTCGATTGTGAGGATGTGATAAATATCAAACAAAGATTCACTATTGATAAGAAAGACTATGAAGATCTTGATGTCAAAAATGACTGAAAGTTAAAAGTCATAACATACATCCCACAAAAGGATAAATAGAGACTAAAATGGTTATGTTCTAGATACGATGGGGTCATAGCTTGTACCTATGATGATATAAGAGGATACAATCTGACCATAATTTAACATACTATTGACTTCATCAAAGGATCAAAGCCCGTCCAACAAAAACAAAGGCCGACCAATCCAAAAGTCGAATCATTGATGGCACAAGAGCTCACCAAATTAATTGAATCAAGGATCATATACCCAATCAAACATTCCACAGGTGGGTATCCAATCTTGTGTCAGTACAAAAAGGAATGGAAATATTTGGCTCTGTGTGGATTTTAGGGATTTGAACAAAGATTTGTTAAAAAGATCACTACCCTTTTCCCTTAATGGAGCAGATTCTGTAGACCATGGTTGGATCATAGATTTTCTTGTTGCTCAATGGTTTTTTGGGTTATAACTAGGTCTATGTAAAGGAAGAAGACCAACATAAAACATCGTTCACTACCAAGTGGGGAACGTTCGCATACTCAAAAATTCCCTTTGGAATCTCCAATGCTGGTGCGACTTTTCAACAAGAAATATATATCGCCTAAGGGGTTGATTAATCATATTATCTTAATATATTTGGACAACCTAACAGTTTTTTCAAAATCAAAGGATGATCACGTTGATCATCTAGAAAAGGTCTTCTAGAAATGCCAACAGTTCAAGATTTCCCTAAATCCCAAGAAATTCATTTTTGGAGTGCCCCAAGGTAAGCTACTCGGTTTTGTGGTATCAAAGGAAGGAATAGCTATAGATCTCGAAAGCGTGAAGGCTATAATATAGCTACCACTACTAGTCAACTAGAAGGGGCTACAGTCCTTTTTGGGGAATATTAATTTCATTAGCCGATTCATTTCAGACTTTGCAGGCATCGCAAGACCTATCACACTAATGTTAAAGAAGACTATAGTGTTCAAATGGACTCCCAAAGGAAAGATGACTTTCGAGTGAATAAATGCAACCATCTCTACGGCCCCAGTGTTAGCTAACCTGGACATCTCCAAGGATTTCCTACTCTATTTCTACAATGGCCAACACAACATAGCTTCGGTGCTCACTTAGAAAGATGACAATAGTGGAGAGAATCCCATCGCATTCCACTCTAGGACTCCCAAAGGATATGAAGCTAGGTACAATTTTGTTGAGAAATAGGCTTTTGCTATTGTTAAAATTCTTAAGAAATTATGACACCTAGTATCAGCCAACAAAATCGCCATCCTTGTCACCCATCCTAGTGTTTGAGAGTATATCACCAAAGGTGAAATAACTAAAAAGAGGGCCAACTAGATCACCAAGATCCTAGAATACAATGTAGATATTCAACAAACCAAGCTGGTTTGAGGAAGAGGTATTTGCGAATACCTTGCGCAATAATTAAGCTCCTTGGTAGAGGAAGAGATTGATTAGGCCTATACAAATTAGTTTGAGTCTGACGAGTTGTGGGTGATGGATCAGACATGATATATGCAAAAGGGGTGATACTCAACCAACATTCCACCTCACAAAAGATGATACTACTGACTGCAAGGCACTAGGTATGTACTAATTGAGGGGATTTTGTTTAAAATAAATTATGATGGCATCCTACACTGTTGCTTAGATAAGCCACAGGCAGAAAGAGTTTTAAATGAATTCCATAGCAATCCTGAGGTTGGACATTTCTTTGCCAAAACTATTGCTTTGAAAATAATGCAGGTAGGATATTACTAGCCTTCCATGTTTTTTGAGGCACACCATATGGTGAAAAAATTTACTCACTGCCAATATTTCATTGGCAAGCGGAAGAACTCCACCATGCCATTAAGCCCAATCGTGATTGAGGAACCCTTTGCACATCGAGGTTTGTATTTTTCCAGGATGATAAATCCTATCTCCAACGTTAGTCATAAATGGATACTTACAACAACCAATTATTTCACAAGATGGACGGAGGCCGTTGCTCTAAAAAATGCTACGAAAATTAAAATTTTTAATTTTCTTAAGGAGCTGGTGGCAAGGTTTGGTTTGCCAAAAACTATCATATTTGATAACAAACGAGCTTTTGTGGGCTATAGGATGTCATAATTTACTCTCAAGCATGGGATCTACCTCAAGACTTCATCAAATTATTACCTGCAAGGAAATGGGTTAGCAGAATCAACCAACAAGAACTTGATTAGGTTAATTAAGCGCATCGGGTCGGAATGCCAAAAGGAATGGCACAAGCACTTGTGAGCTGCTCTATGGGATGAAAAAATTACACCCAAACAAATATTGAATGCCTCTCCTTATGAATTAGTGTATGGAAAGGAGGTAGTTTTACCTGTTTCTATAAAAATTCTGACATTGCAATTGTTAAAGGCCTTGGAAGTCAAAGAAAGTAGTGGAATGGAAGTGATTTTGGCAGAACTCTTGAATCTTGAAGAAAAAAGGAAAAGAGCGTATGATGCCTTGATTGGGTGCCAACAAATAGTCAAATGATGGTTTGTTAAAAAGGCCTCCAACTCAAATTTCTGGGAGGGAATCCTGTGCTAAAGTACGATGAGGGCGTTGCAAAACTAGGACAAAATGCAAAATTTTAAGCACTATGGAAGGGTCCCTTCCGCATTCACACTTGCAAAGAAAAGAATGAGTATGAGCTAGAAGACATGGATGGAAACGTTTTGGATATACTGGTAAATGGTATTCATCTAAAATTGTTCCATTAAAACACAAGTTTTTTTAAATTTTCACAGTTATGTACCATATGTAAATTTTTTATAAAATACAATATTTTTGTGAATAAGCCATAAGAATAGCACAAAAATAAGTACAAAAGTATTATATTATATTCATTAAAATATTTACACTATAGTATGAGCCCGAAGCTTTGAGAGAATCTTGAAGCCTTCTTGTGCAAACCCAAAAAGAGTTACATTTTAAAAAGATAAAAGGGAGGCAACACACAAAAAGTAGTAAATTTGAAGCCTCCATCTGACGTTAAGTAGTCAAAATGACATTTCTCTAGATTTTTCTTCAACAAGATGGTAAGGGGGGTTGATACACAACAAACACAGGCTCGACATAGCACAAACCTTAGTCATCGGTGCCATGATTGTACACTAGAAATTCAAAGGGATTTTTCCAATCATGCCTGGGAATGTGCTCCACACCATACTCTCTCAATAGGAAGGAGGCCACGGGTCAGGACAGTGAATGTAGACACAAAATTATCCTGATTGATAATGCATACTTGATTCTGACTTACTAACACCAGTTCTTCTTTAATCATCCTCTTTACTAATTATTTAATTAAATAATCCTTATTTGATTAAATTCATCGAATTCTTCTTTTAATTAAATCAATCAATCTTTATTTAATTAAAAACCAATTCTCCTCTTTTGATTAAATAAATTAACTTTATTTGATTAAATCATAATATTTTCTCTTTTAATTAATTAAATAAATAAATCTTTATTTAATTTAATCATATTTCCCCTTTTAATTGAATAAACCAATATTTATTTAATTAAATCATCATATTCTCCTCTTTAATTAAATAAATCAATTTTATTTAATTAAGTCATTAATAAAACCTAAAGTCATCTCTTTAATTAAATAAATCAATTTTATTTAATTAAACTTCTAAAGTTCTCCATTTAATTGAATAGATCAAATTTATTTAATTAAATCACTAATATTCATTATTCTTCTCATTTTGATTTATTTAAATTCTAAAATCTAAGTCAAAGTGTCAAATCAGCTAATTATCATCTAAGTTAATCAAATCTTGATTAATCCTAACACTAATCACTCAAATCCTCTAGATTTTGCAACTTGTACAAATAAATCAATTTTATTGATTTATTAAATCTTCCTTTTTCATTAAAAAAGGCATCTAGTTGGAATATTCCTCTATTTTGAAAATTCCCTCCCAAAGGACTTGTCCATCCAACAAGGCATTAAAGGCCTCTTACATGTCCTTTTTCTTGAGCCAAATGACATTAACTCTCCTTTCTTCTCTCTCCAACATGACACTTGTCTAATTTCAAATATCCACCTAATTGCATTTATCATGCATATTGATCAAAATGTGCTCAACCTTCCTCCATTGGCATGTTGACAAGTGGCACCTTGCCATTGGTTCAAATTTAATCTCACATTCTTTCTATTTCTCATTCCTCTATCCTTTTTTCCTATAAATAGAGGACTTCTCTATTGATTTGGCATCCACAATCTTAGACATTTTGCACTATCCACTACTTTATGCATTTGAGTTCATCTACAATTTCATCAAAGAACTTATCAAGGGTTGGGAAAGGGCTACTTTCCACATCAAAGTAGCACCAATCCACTATGAGATAGGTATGTACCATGCTTTTTATATGCTCTCAATTAGTTTATTTGATCTTTTGTTGTCGTGTTTGCATTATGAAGCATGTTAAAGTATTTCATAGAGATGTTATGTTTTCTTTGCTTTAAATAACTAACCATGCTAACGTGTGAAAGTTTAAGTATTTGCAGATTTTAGCATCTACATCTGGCACTAGAAGGAGGGTGATTTGCCTAATATTTTGAGTTAACTAATCTTCAATGGTGTTTTTTTGTGTGAGATCTTACATGGTAAAAATATAATGGATGTTGTTCTAATAATTGTTTTAGCATGATATGTTTCACCATAGACATTACTTCTCAGTTCTAAATCATTTGACAAAGTGATTTTCTTATTGTATGCTTTGATTTTCCAAGACGGTATCATAAGTTGCATTGAAAGTTCAAATAATTTTCCATATATTTCACCCTTTCATTTGGTAGTTTCTAATAAGAGATCAAATGCCTCATTAAAATTTCAATGCCTTTTTGTGGTAACAAGGATTTGAGAGAAAGTTGTATGAATTTATTACATTATTCTGGACTATTCTTTTGTAGTGCTACCTTTTGAAACTTATCTTTGCTATATACATTGCTATATACTTCCATGCTTATATTTGTCAATTTCGAGCAAGTGTAGAAAGAGCATTTACATTTTCTGGCATCCTAGGTTCACAGGCTTTCAAAGACTATCGCTTTTGTTCTTTGTATTTACTTTTCTTTTAGCTGAAAAAACAAAGAAAGCACATCATCATTTTGTATGTGCCATGTAATCATCTGTTGCACGTTACATGCACTTCAATCTTTCCACTGATTGGTAAATTTATAGTGAGAAATTCTAATGCTAGTGCACTTCAATCTTATGATCCTGGATCACCTTCTTCAAGCTACCTACAATAAGATTTGTCTGTGCAAAGCACATTGTCTAACTCACCTAAGCTTCCTATGCAATGTCTAATGTTTCTTGACTTAGTCCTTTCTTAATCCTTTCCCTTCATATGCCTGTGTCTCTAAAACCAAAATTGAATGTGTTTTGATTAGCTTAATGAAAGATGTTTTACTGCAAATGCACTGAGTGTCCAATCCCTCCCTCATGATAATGTGTATGCCCTCTTATACCGATTGACAACAAAGGTGTGCATGTTCATGGTATGTTGAAAGAGAAAATGGTCGAGGAGCACTTTTCAATCCCCAACGTTGGTACAATGTGCATGATAGAAGTCCAAACATTTTGGCACAGGCAAATAATATGTTGGGCCCAGCTTTACACCGACCAATTGTACTAGCTTGAAAGCCATTTATTCGTTGGTGCATTAGCTTAAAATTTTCTAGAGCCTTTCAACGAATCCTTTTGCATTGTTCAAGATATTGAACACAAATTCTTTGCGTCTAAAAACAGTTCGAGTGCCCTCTCTATGCTTCCATTTTGGCACAGGCAGAGAGGTCGCAACAAAGACTGTGGAATACGGTATTACACCTGCCAATAAGATTTCAAAGTTTGTAGAATCTGATTTTACCCCTGCCAATTGCATTAGCTTAAAAGTTTCTAAAGCCATTTCAACAAATCCATTTTGTGCAAATCCTATTGCTATTATCATTAAATTTGCTATTATCAGATTGTGCGAATCCTACCATTATTGTTGTTCCTATCTCATGAATATTGTTGTTTCAGCATTGATTGTTCTATTGAATTTATTAGTGATTTTATCCACCGTCTTTCACCTGCTCATCAACAAAGACGTGCCATTCACTCAATTTGAAGAATTCAATCTTTCCTATGCATTTCCCATGCCTAGGCCTGCACATTTATCTCACACATGTATGTTGCTTGTGTAAGTTTTTAGATTTTTCTTGTGATACAAATTTTCTCCACTTTATGCACTAGTCTCACTACCTTGTTTAAAATTTTCCTCCATCAATGGATAGGTCGCCATATTTATTTCTTGTCCTGTGCTTGTAAGCTCTATGATTTCCACAATATTAAATGTGTTTGTAGAAGCCATTAGTCACCCTCATTTACTCAATCCTACAGATTGCATTAAGGCTTGGAAGTTAGTGATAAATGCACATAAGATATAGTTGTTGGCAGAGGTTTATTGGCATAGGTAGGCATTAAAGACAACAATGACAACAAACATGGAACCAATACCTTACTAAATGTTGTTTACTTTTATCAAGCCGCTCAAAAAAATTTAAATTTCTTTGCTTGTGACCAACACGTAAACCCAAAAACAAATGAAACCATATTTTACTACACCACCTTGAGAAGAAAAATATAAGTTGATGCCAATGTTAAAAGCCAACAATAAATTCTCTATGACAATGTCACTATTCATTAATTTTCTAAATCGAGAGCTATATATTTTCTCTACGTAAATCTGGAGTATTTATTATTGTGGATCTGTTAAATCATGCTTTATTCTTGAAACATGCTTTATTCATTATCCATCTATTGAATGCATTATGAATTAAAACTATCGATTGAATGCCTATCTCTACATCTAATATTATTGTTCTTAGTAATTGATTGGCTGCACATAGTGGTAAAAAAGTCTTGCATTTATAGAGGAGTTTTTCATACGAATAGTGTTTGTTGCCATTAAATCCATTAGTCTTTGCTAACAGATTAAAAATATTTTTCCTAAAGGATCTAATCATTGTTGAAAGATGGAATCCTAGATTGTTGAAATTGAATTGTTAGCATGAGAGGCTTTGAGATTTTTTAATGAAATATCTATTTATGGTTAAGATTTTCTTTAAAATCTTTGGAAAGTAGGGTTCTTATTAATGTTGCATATATTGGTTCAAATTCATTAAGTCTTTTTTTCATTTGAAATCAGTCTATTGTTTGAAATCAATGTTTGGAACAATTTTAATTAGTCAAACTTGACCCTCATATAATTGTTTTTTATTTATTTATCTTATAGGAAGGAAGAGCGATTTTGTTTGCACAAGGGACTTGCAACATTGAAACATAAGAAGCAATCTTTGAAGAACTTTGGAGTTGAAGAAAATTGAGCATTGAACTTGAAGTTGACAAAGTGTTTTTAAATTCTTAGAGCTTCCATTTTTTGCATTCGTTTTCTGTTTTAGGCTAACTCACTTCTTTTTGGGCTCTAAAAAGAACATTATGAAAGCTTTATTTTTGTTACAAAGGGTTAAAAAGAACATTCAAAACTTATTATATTTCAATTTGGGTTCTAAAAAATTGAACAAGCAAACTTCACACTTCATCTTGGTGCTATAAAAAGAATCCATTATTGCTTTTGGGGTTAAAATGAACATGTGTTTTTTTGTGTTTTGTAATCTTTTGTACAAAGTAATATCATTTAAAAGGTGTATGCACTTCTCTCGTGCTTCACGATGATATTGAGAATCAAAAGTCTTTTGGTGATATTAAGTTGTATAAAATATTTCCTCCACACTTCAATTTGGGCTTCTTAAAATTGAACAAATCTTGCGAGTGTGAGTGAGTACATTGCATGTGTTCTCTCTTTGTTCATGAAGATTGATCGAACTATGGATGTTCTTATTTTATTTTTTTACCTTTAGAGGGCCTTCCTTTGTGGGAAAAATTACTCATCCCAAGGGAACGACCCAAGTGGTAACGAGCATAAGCTAGGCTCTTTCGAACCGCTATATAAATTTGTGGTTGCAAGGAAAGTTTGCAAATAACTTAGTGATGCATGATAACTCTCCCAACATCTTTATGATGCATAAATCCCTTGTTCCAAGGGTTGGGATACCTCTTGAGGGATTTTATCATCGTGTCCTATGAACTAGGTTCCTTTATTACGAACCATTGTGTAGTAGCCAAAAATCCCAATATTTGTTGGCGTTAGAAGGTCAGACCTCTAGAGCCGTCCCACATACTTGCAATTCTTTGTAGAGATGAGAAGTTCATCATGGGATATTCATGAGAACTGAAGCTTGGATGACCCACAAAAGTGAATTTCGTGGAGGGGAGCCAGTGTGGTCAAGTTTCTAGTCATCTGCTCTAAATAATCACAGTTAGATTTATCCAAGTGGGAAATTCAACAAATATTTTATTTTCCATCATAGGATTGTGAAATCTTGAGCCAGTTAAACACATTGATTGGATCCAAAATCTTGAAAACAAACATTCAACAATGGTCATCAAATTTCAAACCCTTTAGTAGGAGCAAATACCTTTGAAAGAATCCAAGTGCTATTGCTTGTCCCTTGGGATTTCATCCTTAGAGGCTTCTAAGTATATGGGTTTGTATCAAAATTTTCTCTCTAAATTCAACATTAGGGAACTATTGCCTCGATTTCCTTAATTTCCACATAATGGACCTTGTGGGATGAGAAGAAATTGGGACATTAGACATTTAGTTTGAAAACTTAATCAAGAAAGTGTTTGTGGTAAAAAGGACTCATTAAGCAAAGATAAGAAACAATTGGATCCCACACATGTGCTCTTCCAAATGATTTCCCAAAAGATCAAAATCCGAAAACCAAAGTCCAAAGGTCCTAGTAAAAAAGCTCACAAGAAACGTTTGTCTATGCTTTACGAATTTAGAGAAAGATTGACCTTCAACTTTTACAAACATGCCTCAAAGAACAATCCAAATTTGTATTCATTTTACTATTTTTAAAATCTAATACTTTTTCAAAGGGTTTGAGTATCTCACATAGTAAGTATTTGCATGTTCTTCAACACCTAGGTAGGATCAAAATCAAAACACCTTCATTCATCCTCAAACACCAAAATCAAAATCCACCTCACAAACAACTCTTGGAAATCTTTCAAAAATCATTCATGCTAAACTTTGGGAAAATCCTTTGAAATCAAAATCAAAATCAAAATCATCTTGTTTGACTAGGTGTGTGTAAATGAATCCTTTTTTACACACTTAGTTAACTTATCATCGTGTGGAAAATTTTACTCTAGGACAACATCCAACCTCTTAGAGTTTATGAGTTCATTATCCAAACCATATCCAATAAAAATAAAATCAAACCAAATCAAAATCAAAGATCCAAAATCAAATCAAACATCAATCCAAAAGTCCTAAAGTTTAGTATCCCCTTCAAGGTTTCCTAAGAGTTCAAATCATTCACAATCATCCATCTCTCATTATCTCATCACCATCCTTTTGATCCTTAAATATCTTAGACCTTCTTTTTTTGTACCTAAAGTTTACATCAACCCAAGGAGTTAGAGGTTCACCTCCCACATTCCTAAAAAATTGATCCTCATTTGATGGTCCAAACTAGATCTCAACACAAGAATAACATGGAAACAAACAAATAAACATCCACTTTGAGTGACTTGAGTCAAACCGCACCCGAAATGAATCCCATTGGATCTAGAAATCCCATGCACAATCTTCCTCCACTTCTACAAAATCATCAAGAGGAAGGTGTCCAAGTGGAGGACATCACCAACAATATTTTAGGGATGACTCGAGATTATTGAAATGGTCCAAAATCCTGAGACTCACAAAATTGTCAATGCCATGATGAAACTTAATCCATCACAATACATGCTAGAATTGGCCAAAGAAGGGGCTAAAATCCCTTCTGATTTTGATGTAAGCACTATTGTGGAGAAGCCTCTTGGGATTATGTTGTCAGTTTCATTCACACCTTCATTCCAAAGCATCACTCAAAACATCCCCCAAATCACATCATCCATTACTCTAACTCAACCAATTGTTAATAACCAAGATTTGGATGCAAACACCATCTTGGTTCAATCCATCCCATTGAATCCGCTACACCCATATGTTTCACTTGTCTTTCATGACCCCACCAACCCATTCTCTTTCAAATCAACCCCGACATATCCTCTCAACACACAAACCTCTCTCACTATGACTTCACAAGGAGAAGGTGGGCTATTTGGACAAGGGGGAATGTTTGACCCTTCATCATCGTCATTTCCTCAAGGGAACACACCACCTGTCTTCCCACCACTTCTATTAACATCCACACCACTCCTCGGTTTAGGGAAACCCCCTTTACCAACCATCAATCAATAGAATCAAAACAATCCCCTAGTCATAAATCAAACTGTCATACCAAATCCTCCAATCATGCCATCAATATCGCAACAATAGGTGGCAACCATCCAAGCAACACAAGCAATCACTACACCATATGTAAACATGGTCTCTCAAGGACCAAGCATATCAACCGCACCATCTACCATGAAAATCCTCATCATCAATACAACAACACCCCTCATCACAACAACAAACACCATTTTGAATTCGCCACCACCACCACCACCAAGGCCAAACATGGAAAACCCATATAGCATCACTTTGTAAGCAACACAATAGGCCTATCAAAAGGCAGTCCAATAGTTCCAAGCACAACAAGAACAACAAAATATGCAAATTGCAAAACAAGTTGCTCAACGAGCACAAGCGCAACAATCCCAACAAGCACAACAAGTTGCCAAAGCTCAAGCTTTGCTACAACAACAAGAAGCCACCCAAGCTACTCAAGCTGCACAAGAAGATTAAGCAACTCATGCCGAACAAGCCATACAAGCTGCATAGGCTGCCCAGGTTGCACAAGTTGCCCAACAAGCTCAGGCTTAGGCACAAACCCAATATCAAGCTCAACAAGCACAAGCACAAGCACAATAGCAAGCTGCTAAACAACAAGTATATCAACAATCCCTACAACTGTACCAAGCGCAACAATAAGCAACCCAATTACTAGCCCAAAAACAAGCATTGTTGGCACAACAGCAAGACCAACAACATGCATTATTGGCACAACAACATCAAGACCAACAACAAGCGTTATTGGCACAACAAAAAGAGTTGTTGGCACAACAACAAATGCAGACATATCAACAAGCCTTGATCGCACAACAGAGCTTGCAACAAACTCTCACAAATGTGCATAACACCCCACCCATCACTCAAACATTTCAACCACCTCAAAAAATGTTCACTCCACCTCTTGATCCACAAAATGACGTGACAACACAAATCAAATTGCTTTCACAAAAGGTGTTGGATCTCCAATTGGGGAAAACAACAAAAACACCAAGCAATTTGTGTCCCTATCCATTCGACAACAACCTTGTGATGGTATTGTTCCCAAAGGGGTTTGAAATTTCTAAATTTGACAAATATCATGGTACAGGAAACCCTAAAGATCACATGAGGGAATTCCAAGTACATTGCATGGAGGTTGCATACGATGATACATATATGATGTGACTATTTCCTTGACATTTGGCTGGCCCCACCATGGAATGGTTCTCTTTCCTTCCTCCTAGTATCAAAAACTTCCAAGAGATTATAGATGCATTCATAAAAAAACTACGCATTCATTATAGGTATGGATGTGAGTCTAGAGGAACTATCTACTCTTAAACAAGCTAAGGGGGAATCATTTTCTTCCTTCTTGCAACAATTTTGATCCAAGGCCAACAGGAGCAAATGGACCATGCTAGAGGAACAACAAATTTGCACCATCATTTCCAATCTTGAGAAAACCTTGTCATTCCATCTACAGATGCAATGAATTACCACATACGACCATTTGATCCCCAAGGCACTCAACATCGAAAGAGCCCTTAGTGCACAAGAGGGGACACCCACATATCAAGAATATCCAAACAATTTCCTATCCACCAGTTACAATGAGAAACCTCACAAATAGGTGAAGAATAAAAATGTCACTAATGATGGTGTGGTTGATGCCAAGTTCATAATCAATGTTCCAAAATAAAACACCCAAACATACCAAAAATTGCAAGGCAACAATCGAAACAACACTCAAGCTAACACAATATCACAACAACCACCCAACAATCAAGTAAACAATCTAAATAATCAAGGGGGACCACCCCCGCGAAAGAAACAATATCCCCCCAAGTGAAAAATACACTTCCCTTGGGGAACCAATTGAATCGGTCATGAAGAAACTAGTAAATGAGAATCTCATCAAAATTCCCACTTATGAGAATTATCAAGAGCCCTAAGTGAAACCACCATGGTACAATGAAAATCACCTTTACGATTTTCATAAAATCAAGGGGCACACAACCACCAATTGCATGAGGCTAAAAAATCTAATCCAAGACTTCATTGATGATAAGATCATAAATGTTGAACAACCAGGTGGAAATCAAGACCTTAAAATATACACAAATCTGATGTCGGATCATAACAAAGGGAACAAGCATGAAAAGACCAAGTATGCCAATGTGAACCATGTGTACGATCATGTTGTCACATCCCTAGATGAATGAGTCACTGTTGTTAACATCAAGGGAGCCAAAGCTGATTGTGGAGTCACCATACGTGGTGACAAAGTTACCATTACTGGGTCATCCCAACCACCTAGAGCATCCATCTCAAATCTAAAATTTGTTCCCAATGGCTACAATGTCTTGGACCAGCTGAAAAGAACCCTCGCTCAGATATCCATCATGGAGTTGTTGAAGATCTTGCCCACACATAGAAAAATCCTAGAAGAAGCATTGGCTTCATCCACCATCTCCGCAGATCTTGATGCTGATTAGTTCCAAGCTATGGTCGGACACATCACCACCCCAAATCTCCTCACATTTTTCGATTAGGACATCCCCACCCAACCATCTCATCATTGCACACTCCACCTTGAAGTCTTGGTTCATAAAAACAAAGTCAAAAGGGTATTGGTGGATGGAGGTGTAGGTCTAAATATCTGTTTGCTCAAACTAATAAAGAATCTAGGATTCTCCAATGATGCCATTGAAAAGGGTAAAGGTATCACAATCAGAGCATATGATGATCAGGAAAGAGTGTCTCAAGGCACTATTCAAATCCCTATTCAAGTAGGGCCAGCCATCATGGAAACCACATGCCAGGTCCTTGACCTTGATTTTCCTTATAATATTCTCCTAGGGTGTCCATGGATCCATGGAATGCAAGATGTCGCATCCACTTTCCATCAATGCATCAAATTTCCATACCAAAACCAAGAGGTCACTGTCCATGGGGATCTTGAGCCCTTTTCTTATTGCAAAAACCTCAAAGCAAAGTATTATAAAATCCCCTAAGTCCTAAAGAATGATGAAGGCACTTCAACCCCATATGTAGAACTAGCTACTTTAGCCTCCACTTCTAAGACAAAGATACCCACCATTTTCGATATCTATAAAATTAAGTTCATTATCCAAGACAATGGGTGTGGGGATTATAGATGAAGAAAAGGTCTTTCGTAACCTCAATCTCCTAGGTCTCATGGGCAACCCCAACTAGATGAAACTTCATCCCAAACCTTCAAGGCAGAACCCTCCTGATTTAGATGTTGGGGAGATCTAAGTTGGGAAATAATAGATGAAAAAGACATATCAAGCTTTCTATACCAAGATGAAAGGGCCGCGCCTGGTCTTCCCATGGATGAGAGTAGCAAAGGACTACAAATGATGGTTAGCATGGGTTACGACAAGAACAAGAAACTTGGACAAAATGACAATGGTCTTCTAGTACCTCTCATTCCTGAGAAGCGTATGAGAAATATTGGCCTTGGATGTACCCCTCCGAAGGTAACCAAACTTGGCAAAGGTGCCTCGGTTAGAAAGGTCAAAACTCCCCCTCAATTATCAACATCTGCTCTTTAGTTACCAGTATCCACAAGTCAAGTCATAGATAACTTTACCTTTGACATAACTGATGTATGTTTTGGTGATGATGAGGATCCCATAACTGACTTACCTATGCTATTCAAGGATTACTCCTTCTCATGATTAGTACCCTATCATTTGAGTCAAACAATCAAACCCATGAGATAAACTTAGTTTATCCCCAACTCATCAATTACGACCAACGAGGACCACCAATTTTGGATACATTAAAAAATGATGAGGCGCTCTCAGAATTCATGGGATTACATGATACTATACCCTATGGAGACCACAAAGCTAGGTTTAACATCATACTAGACACACATTCCTATTATGGGGAAACAATTGAATCCTTCAGTGGAAAAAGTGAAAATCTAAGAATAATCTCTAGGTCTTTGAGTGAAAACCACAATGTGGCACTCTCTGACCCAAAAAATAGTAAAAATAAAGGACACATCCAATGGTGAAAACCTCTTTGAGGCGCCAGAGGATGAATAATTCAATCTTCCTCTTAGTGCAATTCATCAGGAGAAGTCGATAGTCTTATCAGAGAGGTGCAATCCAGTCAACCCGGGGACAGAAGAAATGCCACACATAACCTTCTATTCAGAATCACTTTTGATAGAAGAACAAGAACTTCTAGCTGGATTCCTAAAAGAAAGAAAGATAAAATTTGCATGAACCTATGGCGACATGCCTAGGCTTGATCCAGAACTTATGGTTCACCACCTAGTTGTATATCCCGAAGCAAAGCCAGTGAGACAAAAGCTAAGAAAAATGCATCCCCAGATAGCATTGTTGGTCAAAATGGAATTACAGAAGCTCCTAAATACAGGGTTCATACGACCGATTGATTATCCAGAGTGGGTCTCAAATATTGTACCTATTTCAAAACCCACTAGGGGCATATGCATCTACACAAATTTCAGAGATTTGAACAAAGCATGTCCCAAGGATGACTTACCTCTCCCAAAAATTGACATGATTGTGGATATGACAGTAGGACATGAGATGCTATCATTAATGGACGGATTCTCAGGTTACAACCAGATCATGATAGCTAAGGATGACCAACACAAAATGACTTTTACTTGTCCATGGGGGACATAATGTTGGAATATGATGCCATTTGGGTTGAAGAATGCAGGGGCTACTTATCATTTGAAGGGCCATGACACTAATCTTTCATGATATGAACCCAAAAACTGTGGAAGATTATGTGGATGATATATTGGCTAAATCAAAGAAATGTTAGGATTACATATTAGCTCTAAGCTCCATCTTTGATAGGTTAGAAAAGTACAAGGTCTGACTAAATCCAAAAAAGTGTGTCTTTGGGGTACAATCAAGCAAGCTCCTAGGAATCGAGGTAGACTCCACCAAAGTCAAAGAAATCCTTGAAATGGAGGTACCAAAAATATTGAAACAACTAAGAGGCCTACAAGGAAGACTCCAGTCCATTCGCTAGTTTATAGAGCAACTAGTAGACAAGGATATCCCATATTTGCATCTACTCCACAAGGGGGTAGCATACAAATGGGATGAAAAATGTGATTAGGCCTTCAACAAGATCAAGGATTACTTACTCACATTGTCAGTTCTCATGCCACCAATTTTAGGAAAACCATTGATCCTATACATATCAGAAACAACAACCCTTGGCGCTCTCTTGGCACAACATGATGAAAACGATAAAGAGAGATCCATTTATTACATCAGTAGAACTATGGTGGGGCATGAATTGAATTACACATCCATTGAGAAGGCTTGCTTAGTGGTCATGTTCACAACACAAAAATTTAGACATTACATGCTAGCACATCAAATAAATCTCATTGCAAAGATAGACCCCCTCAAATATCTACTTTCTAAAACAATACTTACAGGGAAAAAAACTAAATGGGTTATGATCCTAACAAAGAACGACATTGAGTATGTGGAATGCAAGGCCATTAAAGGAAAAGTAATTGCAGATCAGCTAGAAGAAGCATCGAGATACTCAGAAAACCCACTTGTATCAGATTTCCCCGATGAATCAATATTCAACCTAAGTGTAGCAAGTCATTGGAAAATGTACTTTGATGGATCCTACACACAACACGGGTCAGGTTCCAGAGTCTTATTTATCACTCCACAAGGGGATTGCATACCTAAATCATACAAGTTGTCATTTCCTTGCACAAATAACATTGCTGAATATAAGCCTCTGGTCATAGGGCTAAGAATTATAGTGCAGTGGCAGATCATGGCACTCAAGGTCTATGGAGACTCGCAGCTTAACATCAACTAGGTAAATGATGAATATCAAATGAAGGATGAAAAGTTAACCCCATACAAGAAACTAGTGGAAATCCTCAAAGAGTTCTTCATTGATATCACATTTGAGAAGATACCTAGAGAAAATAACAGAGTGATGAATGTTATGGCCACAATTGAATTGCTACTGGATATCCCATGGAATGTCCCAAAGAAAGAATTCCTCATAGAACGACTTCTTGTACCAACATTCGAGGTACCAAAGTTTGAATTTGTGTGTGAAATCGTTTGTCCCAGTGATCCTTGGTATCATGATATATACACCTACTTGAGAATAGAAAGTCCTCCGTACTGATATAACTCCAAACCTTAAAAGAGCATATGTCAAAAAATCATCTTGTTTTGTCATCCTAGGAGATACCCTATATCGTAGGAGCATTGAAGGAACCCTTTTACGATACCTAAATGCCGAGGAAGCTTTTATTGCCTTAACCGAAGTACATAATGACATTTGTGGTTCAAATTTGAGTGGTATGACCTTGGCTAAGAAACTGCTAAGGACTGGGTACTATTGGCCTACAATGGAAAGGGAAGCTCATGACTATGTCCGAAGGTGTTTGTAGTGTTAGCAACATGGGGATCTCATCCATGCACCAGCTCAGGAGCTTCACTCGATCATAACACCTTGTCCCTTTTCACAATGGGGGCTCGATCTCGTTGGAAAAATTATTCCCACCTCATCTAGTGGGCATAAGTTCATCATCACCGCCACATAGTACTTCATGAAGTGGGTAGAGGCCATTCCCATGACCTATATAATAGGAAATCAGATATCCAAGTTCATCTCGAACTACCTAATTTTCTGCTACAGTGTCCCTCAAGCCACTATCTCATATAATAGGACACCTTTCAAAAACCAGGATGTTTGAGACCTATGCCAAAATTTCAAAATCCAACATTGCTTTTCCACTCCATATTATCCCCAAGGAAATGGCCAACTGAGGCTACAAATAAGACCATCCTGAAAATCCTTAAGAAAAAAGTCAATGACACTGGTTGTGACTAGAACCTGCAACTAAATATCACCTTGCAGGCCTACCAAATGAGTATCTACACACAAACGGGTGCCACTCCATTCTCCCTAGTCTATGGATTAGAAGCCATACTCCCCATTGAGATCGAGCTCCCATACCTGAGAATATCATTCCAAAATCTCATCACAGATGAAGAATATCAGGTGTCAAGATTAAATGAGCTAGAACTACTGGATGAGTGATGCATGGATGCCTTAAACCATTTGCAAGTCTACCAAAATCGTCTTAAGCAGAGTTACAACAAGAAGATCAGGAGTCAGACCTTCGTGCTAAAGGAGAATTAAAAAAATGTTCCAAATCCAGATATCAAGGGAAAGTTTGAACCTAATTGGTTGGGACCCTTCATCGTCACAACAAGCTACAAGTCAGGGGCATATCAACTATCAATGCCTGAAGGGGAACCTCTACAGGAGCCCATGAATAACTCCCAGGGTGAAGCCACATAAGTGGTTTACACTTTTGAAGAGGAAGGAAATTTCAAAATTTTCCCATTCCTCATATCAAATGGGTTCGGCCGAACCCTAAGGTTTGACCGAACCATTTAGTTGGTTCGGTTGAACCTTAGGGTTCGGCCGAACCCATGGTTCGGCCGAACCAACTAAATCCCCTATTTAAAAATCATACTAGAGTGGGTTCGGCCGAACCCATTTAGTATGGCTAAAACAAAAAACACATTCATTTAATTGCTTTTTTTAATTGTATGTGTTGGTGGTTCGGCCGAACATGGGTTCGGTCGAACCCTAGTTCGACCGAACCCTTCCAAGATGTTCGACCGAACACTTGTTCGGCCGAACCCCTCTTTTTTCATCCTTGGTTCCTAAGGCACCAGAATTGTTGAAAATTTTGCGTTTCGAAGCTCAATTTCAGAATGAAAATGGAGAAGATCTCAAAAACCCAACTAGTATCGAGTTCCCCTCAAAACGAGCTATCCAACGAATATAATTTTAGTATGTTTTGATTATATTATCTATCTATTTTTTAAGTTTTATTAAATATAGGTTTTTCACTGAAAACAAAACTCTCTGTTCTGCACATGCCTTGAAGATTATAAAATTTAGTTTGTGTTGTATCTAATAGGCGTTTTGGGTGAGGATCATGGACTTTGGACCCCACCCTTAATTTTAAAACATGATCTCTAGCATTAGATGAAACCCTAGTATTATCATGCCAATATTTTTCGATCAAAGATTTAATTTCAACACTCAATTTTATATCAGACCTCGGTAGTCGTCCACTGAAACTCCAACATTGATTGATAGGATCATTTTCTATACTTTCTCTTCTTTTTGCTGCTCTTAGTAATGTTTTAGGATGCATTTTTAAAACTTCACTAATATTGCTTACCATTCTTTTATTCAAAGTTGTTTTATTAATTATAGCAGTAGTTATAGCTCTTCTTGCTGCATTTTTATCTTTATATCGACTATTTTTCCCAATAGATTGAATGGCACTAGCAATAGTAGACATAGCATGTTTTAATGATTGATCTTTTCTTTTTGGTTTAACATAAAATCCTAACCTTTTCATTACTTTCCTCATTTTTTGCATTCTCATCAATTGCATCATTAGTTGACATTGAAATGCAATTTTTTTACGATAAAAGAATTTGGTGTATATTCTATTCGCATGTGTTCTTATTTTCCTCCAAGAAATTTGATCGAAGATTATCGAAAACACCACTTCCAATTAAAAGTATTTTCATTAAATTCAACATCACATTCTAGATTTTCATCTTCATTTACATTTACATTTTCATCTTCATTTTCATAAACAAAAGTTTTCATTTTCATTTTCATTTTCATTTTCATTTTCATCAACAAAATGGTTTTCATTTTCATTTTCATCTTCATTTTCATTAACAAAACGGTTCTCATTTTCATTTTCATCAACAAAACTTTTCTTTTCATTTTCATTTTCATTTTCATTTTCATTTTCATCAAAAATATAGGTTTTGTTTTCATTTTCAAGAAAATGATCATTTTGATTTTCATTTGCAACAAAAGATTTTTCTTTTTAGTTTTCAACAAATTCTATAAAAGTTTCATCTCTTTGAATATAGTCAATGTCAACATCATTATATCCAGCATCTTGTAAATCTTCTACAAACAAATTTACCATTTCACTAACATGTGGATTTGAAGACGTACCTAGATTTGTGTATATTGAAACATTCTCCATAGCATTTAAAGAAGGATTTGAAGACATAGTAGGACTTGTTTGTATAATCATATTCTTCTCCAAATTGACTCCTTGCAAATTAGCTTCATCTACAACTATGGTATCTTCAACGTTTTCATCTTCAATGGTTGTTGAGTTGGTTGCTCCACCATCATTCATTGATTTTATTCTCATTGTTCTTTCTCTTTGTCTTTGTCTCTCTTTTTGTTTATTTGCTTCAACTTCTTGATGAGTCAATGTCTTTCTTCTCTTATTACGAAATTTATCTCCCATAATTATAAAATTCTCAAGCACAAATGAATGTTAATAGTGAAATACTTCAAAATATTCAATCAAAATTGGAAGTTGAATACCTATTACGTGGCAAAATTATTCCTCTTGTGTTCCTCAAAACAAATAGAAAACTACCACAATTCCACTTTAAAAATTGTTTTCTTCATGCTTCCTTTGAAAAATTCAATCCATATTGCAAATTTCACTTCAAAAATGGTGTAGATGATGCTCCCTTTGATAAAATCAACCAAAAATCAAATTGACCACTTGTAAATACAATAACTTCTGAAAAATAATTGATTTTTAGTGCTCTCGGCTGTACATGTGAAATCACAAAGTTGCAGACTTGACAGGAATTGTGCACAGTGTTTTTAAATAAAATAAACAGGATCCCGTCTATAAAACGGGATCCCGCTTATCATTAAATGGGATCCCGATTACAAAACAGGATCTCGTTTACTAATAAGCATGATCCCGCTCTATAATCGGGATCCCGTTCACTAAAATTGAGTGTGGGAGCCGTTGAAAAGGCAACGGGATCCTGTTTTGTAAATGGGATCTTGTTACCTTTACAATAGTCAGAATGGGAACAGGATCCCGATTATAGCACGGGATCCCGTTTATTAATAAACGGGATCTCATTTTTTCAAATTTGAATTTTGTTTTGCATCGTGGGCGGGTTTTTGCCAAGGTTTTTGGTTCGAGAAAAGCTTTGGAAGTCCGAACCTAAACCTTCAACCTGGTTTGACCTACAAATTGAAGGCCCTAACAATGTCAAAGAAAAATATCGACTTTGGACATATGGCTGACGACCTTTTTTCAAAAATTTTCTGACGAAATTAAAACCCATTTTAGATAAAACAATGCAGATTCTAAATATGTAATTTGTTTTGCAATTGAATTATTTTTTCTATTTTTCAATTAATTTCTAATAAAATTGGTCCATAAACTTTAAATATCGAGTTTTTACTATTTTAATAACTTTTGATCAACATAACATTTTGACAAACGGATTGCACGAGCAAACTTGAGAAAATTCTTTTCAATTTGAAAAAAAAATAAAAATGATAAGTTTAGGTCATCTTATGCATGTCATACATGATGATTTTTCAAAACGACAAATCTGCCTAATAAAAAATTAACAAAAAAAAAATTCAATAAAAAATTACAAAAAAATATCAAGAGCAAGCTTCAGTGAGTCATAAAATTTTTCCCAAAAGGATTTAGAAAAATACGATAATTTAAGTCAAAATATGGATGTCGTACACGTGCATGGTATGGTAAAAAAAATGACTTTTAAACAATGGTTTTTTGAAATGCCTATTGAAACTCAATTTGTACAATCTGGGTATTGAAATAAATTACATATTTGGAAACTAGACTCCGAGCACTACATTTTATGATTAGTGACTTTTTTAAAGATTTCATCTGTAAGTGCTTCAAATTTTAAGGTCGAATGTGTCAAATATTGAAAATTAGGAAAAAAACTTCCACTTTTTGGCCAAAAAGTGGACTCAACTTCTTGCACACACCCTTATGAATGTTGTATGTATGGTTGCTAGATTTTAGGCTAATCCAAAAGAGTCTCGTGTGACTACTTTAAAGAGAATCTTCAAGTATCTGAAGGGAACATTTGACTTTGGGCTTTGGTATCCTAAGGATGATGATCTTACTTTGAATGCATAGACTAATGCGGATTGAGTAGGAGATGTAGATAACAGGAAGAGTATTAGTGGCACTGGTGCCTTCTTCCTAGGGAAGAAGCTGGTGTCTTGGTTGAGAAAAAAATAGAATTCCATTTCTCTATCTACTATTGAGGCAAAGTATATTGTTGCTGCAAATAACTGTACTCAAGTGATGTGGATGAAACAAATGCTAAAAGATATCAGAGTAGTATATGATGAACCTATCATATATTGTGACAAATCAAGTGTAATTAACATATCAAAGAATCTAATGCTACACTCTAAGACCAAGCATATATCAATCAAGTTTCACTACTTGATGGATAAAGTGAATGAGAAAGAAGTCAGACTAGAGTATGTGCCTACCAAATAACAAATTGCAAACATTTTCACCAAGCCATTGTCAAAGGATAATTTTGAGTATCTCAGAGGGATGCTAGGGGTGATTACCCCTCCTGATATGAACTAGAGATGGATATATTTGCATCAATTCATGTGCTTCATAGATATTTCCTAATCTGGATTGATGTTTCTATGGCTGCTACTTAGGGGGAGTATACTTAAGATGTGCAGATATGTGGTTCAGAGCCTATATGTGGGAAGATAATGCTTATCTTTTCCATTGATTTCAAAGTGGGAGAAGAGTCAAGTGAAAAACTATTGCTTATCTGGAGTGAAGAGTCTTGTGGGGAGATCATGCAAAAGTGGTTAAGGAAGAAGAGTCAGAATCCAAGGGGGAAGTAAGTGCTGATTGAGAGTTGGGTTGATGGTGTTTTACACATCATGTGTTGCCATCAATGCCAAAGGGGGAGATTGTTGGATGTTGTGGTTATGTTGCTGATATGTCGTCGTCATTGATGCCAACACTATTAGAATTATTGTATTGAAGGTTGTATATGTCGAGGATATTGAGAAAATTTTTAAAGGAAGAGTTGTAGGTTGCCAGTGGAACAGTGAAGGTCATGAAGGTGTCTTGTTCTATACATTGAAGATCAATTGTTGTGGACTAAAGGGTTTATTATTGAGAGTATCTAGTTCATCTACCAGAAGTTTTAGAGGTCTGTGTGAAGATTTGATCGTGCTATGGACAGTTATGTTCGGACAATATTTCTATAGGTTTTGTCAATGTTCCTAATTGAAGTTTATGTGTTTCTAGTAATTTTTGTTGTTGCAGATATTTCTCTGTTAGTTCCTATTGTTTGTGGGTGCTTCTAGATCATTCTCTATTTGTGTTGTACATTTGCATTGATTGGTGTGCTCATGGTCAAATATTTTTCTCGGTATGTTTATGTTTTCATGTTCTTGGCTGTCATGATGGTTGTAACGTGTTGCAAATCCTTGAAGATTTAAATTTGAATGTTTGGCATGCTCAAGGATATTGTTTTGGATCTCATCATGATTTTAGCTGACAGTGTTTGATCCACATTGAAAATTTATTTGTCAATTTGGGCCAACATTGTAAATATGTTTTATATTTTTGGTCGACAAGGTTGTTGATGTAATTTCATGTTGCAGATATATAAGAGCAATTTTTTGAGCAAAGTTAGTGTGCATAAGAGTGAATTTACGCCAGAGAAAGTGCAAATGTGCAAATATTGATCTAATCATTCGATTGTAGAGCAAAGTGAGAAGAAGTTTGAGCGAAGTGTGAAGAAGGTTTTTTGTGCTTAACTGGAACTATAATCAGGCTTGTGAAGAAGCTATTTTCTCAGTTCATACCTTGCTAATATAATACATATTGTTGTGTATTGTTGGGCTATGAACCCTCTTGTATTTGAACAGTGAGCTCTAGGTAGTGTACTTGAATGCATGTGCATTCACATTATTTTTCTTATAATTTTAATAGGGTATAATATTGTGGACTAACATCCACCATGGTTTTTCCCCTATCAGGGTTTCCATGTAAAAAATCTTGGTGTTCTCTATGTTTCTAATGTGTTGATTGTTTATGATTTATTGTTCATTCATCAGATCTAAGATTAAGTTAAGTAAAGTTTGAAAAGTATTAATATTCTATGACAACTAATTCACCCCCCCTCTCAGTTGTCTGTCCTTGTTTTTCCAACACATACAACCATACATTTTAATTGTATTATTTTATAAAAACCCTAAAACCTAATCCATATTTCATCTAATACAATCTTTCTAAAATTTTAATTATATTTTTTGTGCCCCAAAATATTCCATTAAGAACACAAGAAAAAACACCAATATCGACCACAATTACTTGACCAACTTATGATTTTTTTGTTAAGCACATATATCATTTCAACATATCAACAATAAGAATATAATGATTACATCGCCTCTTGAAAATTTTAATTAGATAAAACAATGGGTTTGATACATCAAAGCTAATTATAGATAAAAAATAGACATAAGTTGCAAAATCATGTCATAATGATAGTATAACAAAAATTCATTCACACTTGCTACAACCCAAACACAGTCATGAATCACATTATGTAAAATTCACTCTAACAAGAGGGATTGAGAATTAGACAATCTAATACCATTTTCTAATTTGTTTCAATGTTAAATATGAATAACATGTCAATATTATCTAACATAACAAGATGTATATATTTTATTGGGAAAATGATTAAGAGCCCCTTCCCAATTATTTTGGATTGGATTAAACATGACCACAAGCACCACACGGCTAAAAACCTATTAGGGAGAGCCGCAATGATGAATCAAAGCTTTAATCCATTTTTTTTTTATGAATGTGTGTGATATGAACCTGATTTGAATGACGATTAATTGAGTAATTTCTAAATACAATGATCTAATTATGAAAACTATGCAAATGTAGTAGTCTATTATTATTCATAATAAACTGATTACAAAAAGATAAAATTCAGATCCAAAAATGCAAGGAGTAGACATAGAGAAAGTTGGTGTAACTAAACCTTGAGCTAGATCTAGTAGGTTTAGGGTGCAGTAAGCCCTAGACTATCCTCCATTTTTTGGGAATTGAAATCATATTCCTAAGGAACATAGTCTATAGCTTTTTTCTTTTGGGAGTTTTCAGAACTTTGTCTGTTGATGAGGAAATACAGATTTTGTGTTTTGTCAACTTGTAGGGTTTGAGTACATGAATGAACAAGTAGCCTTGAATATTCCCTCAACTCACTTCAAATCATAGCTTGCACACATGAGAAGAGAAGGGTTGTGCCATATAGGGTCTTACCTCTATCAAACCCCATGTTGGTATTTATACATCCACAATGGAAAATTATGATAAAAGAGAGTGTATCCTTAGATGGATAGAGGATAATAAATGAGAAATGAATTGAAAACTTGTTACAACTCACCACTCAGATCTAATATCCTTGATGGAGTGAAGTCACACTCATCCTCTTCAAGGATTAGTTGTTGCTTAATTTAAATTGGATTGAACACCTACAAGGGTTAGTGCTCACAAATAAAATACACACAAAACATGAATGAAAATCACATAATAAATGACATGATTCTTGAATGATGAAATGTTGCAATAGTATTGATAATTCTACTCTTGATTGCTCTTGAATGCTTGATAATAATATTAATTTCTTTCTCCAAATTGCTAGTTTTTTTCTTAGGATTAAAATTGTGAAAATGCTTTGAATTTATATGCAATTCTTCTAATTTCTCAAAAAGTAAATATTGATAGTTGAAAAATGATATTGGAAATTAAAATAATAAATTACGTACACCAACATATTAGAATTTGGAGCCAAAATTGGCAGTCCAGGGTGTAGGGTACCTTGAACTAGATTCCTACTTTTTAGGGATCCAAAGTGTTAGGGGAAAATATTAAATTCCCAATTCGGATTCCCATGTTTGATTTTCCAATAATATTTATAAAAGTAGGAAATTAATGCATGAATAGGTCCAAGCACATGGGGGTGGAAAACCTGGTGTGAAATGGTCAAGGGTGAGAATTTTTGATGCTACATTTAGCCCCCCTTTAGTTAGAGTATGAACTTACACTTAGAATCACACTAAAGTAATAATATGTAAAGAGTCTAATTCCATTATCCAAATATTGATAAGATAGGATGACATTGAATCTAGGGGATGTACTAGCCCCCAAGATTTAAGATCCTATAACAAGACAACATGAGGATAAATAAACACATATATGTGAAATAATGTAGCATGAAAAAAATGCACGACAAAAATATGACACAAAATACAAAAAAAAATGAAAACACCATGCAAACACAATGCACACATGTGAAGGAGCTCATACCAATCGTAGACTAGTAAGCTCCACAAGAATCTTAGTAGGATCCATAACCAAGGAATTCATGATTCATAGGCTAACAAAGTATGATATTTTTTAATTGAATCATGAATCAAACATCTCAAACTAGTGAATTCAGATATTCACTAGGCCATCCTTCCAAAATGTACCAAATGAAAAACACACAAGGACTAGTGAGGACCGGTTTTCACTAGGTGTGCTCCCATGTCAACCATACTAGGAATTATAGTCTAATGTGTGTGAAAAAAAGTGAAGCACATAATGGAATGCATTCCCCCACCTTAAAGTAATTGCTAAACCCCAACTATGAGCAATTTCTTTAAGGTAGAAGTTAGATGAAAAAATGCAAAAAAAATGACAAGAGAGCTTATTGGAAAACCTTATGCCAATGATATGTTCCCAATAGAGCTAACTCATGACAAGGGGTATCCCCCAAGAAAAAGCAACATAACAAATGACACATAAGGGATCCATAGATCAGGATTCAATATAAACCTTCAATAACATATAATATGATTATGCTTGAGATTGACATCATTCCCCTAGATTCTTGTGGTACAATGAACATGATGGAAGAAATACACATATAAATGATAAAACAAATAGTTTTGGGTCAATATGAAAGAGACCCAAATTCCTTGATGCCTTGCATCATCCGCAAAATAAAGACACAAGACAAAAAAAATGTTTATGACATAAAAAAGAATAGAGATATGCATAGATGGATTTTACAAAAAAAATATTTCCTTTGTATCCTTGTGCCAATGTGAACAACAAGGGTCATCCAAAGAAAACTCACATAAATACACACCAAGTAGTACAACACATGAGATCATAACACATGCAATCAAACACAAACAAACACACAAAGGGTATTGTTCATGTGAGTCAATATAAAGAAAATCATTTGAATTCTAATCTTTCTCATCATAAATAGAAGGTAGAAAATACACCAAATGGACTACAACAAGTTTCATACAAGGAGTATCACCAGGTTCAAAAAATGGTAGATTACTCTCCTTAGGAGGAGATCATAATGGTTGCCCCCATATAAATCCATAGATTTGGAGAAAAAAAGAGAGAATTCATTATGCACTTGTTCTTTTATCTTAGCTTCTCCATCTTCACTATCCAAATTTATCACAATAGGTGGCTTATGAATAATATAATCCATATGTTCACTCTTCATTATTTGTTTAGGTTGAGACATCTAAGGTTCAATTGCATGGTTTGGTAAGGTGTTGGAGTGGAATCAAGTGATGACAAGGATGGATGGGTGAATGTTAATTCATCAGAGTTGGTTTGGATGGTTGGTTGGTAATTTTTATTCTTTTTAGCCAATTGGTGAGAAATGACATGATGTCTACATTTACACTCCTTAAAAATTCCATTTCTTCTTACACATGTTTAAACTTTTGAATGGTTATATGAGGTATCTTTCAAAATAGGTCTCTTTTCTTCCTTTGGAGGAGGAACTAAAGGGACCACTATGGATTGAAAGATCACCATGCTTTTAGGTACATAAAACTTGTTTTTCTTTGAGATGTACAAAGTGTTGTTATATGGAGCCTAATTAGACTTGAGGGTTAAATTTTCCCCACTTTTATGGGTGTGGTTTCCCCACAAATTATTCAACGGGGGTTTGGGGGTAGTGCCCCTTGCGGGGTCTAGGGGTAGCGGCCCTTATAGGGTCAAACACCTTTTATTATTTTATAAAGGCATCGAGTTATTTTTCTATTGGCCGACATAAGAAAAACCCTATTTTGTAACCGACATAAGTATTGATAAAATGGCTAAGGGTTAGGGTTTCCATTGACATTGTATTGTAGCATTTGCAGCAGTATTGAGTTGCAAGGATTGCTGGTTGTAATTGGTTTGATTTGTTGGATAATAATATTGGACTCTCTGTTGGTGGATGTAGCTCGAGTTTGGGTGAACCATGTTAAAAATTGTTTCTCACTATTATTATTTCTATTTTTTGAATTCCTTTGTTCAATATCTATTTGCATTTAGTTGACATTTTTTACATGCAATTCCTAACAAAAAGTTGATTATGTGGGGCAGCACCCCTTGCGGGGTCAAACGACTTATTATTTTATAAAGGCATCGAGAGTTATTTTTCTATTGGCCGACCCAAGAAAAACCCTATTTTGTAACCGACATAAGTCTTGATAAAACAACTAAGGGTTAGGGTTTTTGTTGATATTGTATTGTAGCATTTGTAGCGGTATTGAGTTGTAAGGATTGTTGTTTGTAATCGGTTCGATTTGCTGGATAATAATATTGGACTCTTTGTTGGTGGATGTAGCCTGAGTTTGAGTGAACCACATTAAAAATTGTCTCTCGCTATTATTATTTCTGTGTTTTTTATTCCTTTGTTTGATATTTATTTGCATTTAATTGATATTTTCTACATGCAATTCCTAGCACAAAGTTGATTATGTGATTATCCCTTGGTCTTTTATATGATGGTGGAAGTGGAACTACAACATACATACTATGTGATCATGGAAGAAAACTCAGTTTGGACTTAGGTTCCTCCAATATTTTTGGGGTAGGAGAAACATCCATTAAAGTCTTAGTAGGCCAATGAACCTTACATGGGATATTACTATCAAACCCGGGTTTGGGTCATTGAAAATTTTAAACTTCCTTCTATCAGGATGTCGGTTAGGCCTATGGTGGTTTTGACAATTATGTTTTCTTGCTGCCCGTGAGCTATGCTAATCATGGAAAGAGTTTATTAGAAAAATACCTCAGGGGGTGTATTAGGGCCTTTATTGTACGTCTACAAGGAACTTCAAGAAATTAACAAGATCATTTTAGTTTCTATCTCAATTCTCACAACCTATGAGCTTTTCCCATAGGATGTCTTCGTATTCCACACTGTGCAATTTGATTTAATGTGATGACTATAGCCATAGATATTTGGATCATTCGAAACATATAATATTCTGCCAGTCAGTGTTCACCATGTCCAAGGCATAATAATAAACCAGTTCTTACCAGTAATCTTCAGCAAAGAGTATGTGACAGAGATATGTGGTATACGAGGGTTAGAAAATGGCCAGAAGTCCGATAATTAGAGAAATTTCTCTTCAATATTTCAAGGACTCAAGCAGGTTTGGGGAAAAAGTGAACTTTTGAAACCTAATAGGACCTATCGGATTCATCTTACTGATGATCCTAATGTGCATCAAGACCAAGTGAAAGAGGAGTTAATGAAAATGGATAGCATGGTGATAGTAGGTAGGTCCAATAACATTACCACAATTAACAAGTGGATTTTAAATATTTGTGTCAGCTGCTACAAAAATTCTATTCATGGGATATCTAAAATTTGTGTATAAAGATTTGATGAAGATATTGCTTTATGTTCTCTCGATGTTGTTTCCTGTACATCAGTCTGCAATTCGAAATGACATACATGATTCTGATGGGCCAGGTGAAATCAACAGTCTATCATGAGACTTTGAAGCATTTCGACGTTGCACTGTCTTCACCCCCACCATCATATTTACAGGACTCTCAATAAGTCTATGAACCCACTTCGGGGTACAAAAGAAGTTCCCGAACCCTTCCTTTCTGCCAATGACAAAGGCATGAGTAAAATCCAGGTGTGATATAGTCTATGGGGAGCAACACATTTGGTGTTATTGCTTCAGTTTCATGTCGATGTTCTTTCAAAATGCAAGATAATGATAAGAAGAGTGTTTGAGTCAAGCTAGTATCTTCATTTACTGTGCAGTGATACGAAACAGATGCTAATTGTATAAAGCATACAACAATATGTTAATTTATTCTCATAAACAAGGTAGTCCAAGTTAATACATTTTGTAGAAACAATTGCTTAGGTAAATGTATATATGAAATACATAAGCTAAGTTGCATGTTGCCAATAGTAAGTAATTTATGGATTGATTTTCATCTGTTCATTATTCGCCAAGTAAGATGGTAAAGAATTCATTTGGGTATACCAAAGAAAGTTGGAAACCCTTAAATGGGAAAGAGCATGCTTGTACCCACGAATGCAAAAAGTCGGGACTATGTGAAATGTTTATGAAGATTATCAAACAAGCTCAAGTGATTCCATTATGTGAACAACAGAGGACAACTTAAGGGAACACTTTCCCTGTTAGATCTGGTTCAATGTATACTTATGGTTTTATAGATAGTGATTAGTGTCGGGATATGCCTGTGGAAGAAACTGGTGAACTTGGTTGTCGAGCTATACACCATACAAAAATATACTGGAATTACTAGACCATGAGGTTATATCCACTCCTGATCGTGAAGCTGCATTGCATATATAGTCCGTGCGAAGAAAATGTGAGTCATCAAAATGAGAAATTCATCCAATTGAATTACAGGGAAGTGGATGATTTGGGTATGTTCGATGGTGGATTTGTCAATTGCTCTAAACCATGGCTTGCAGAGTCTATTACCAGTCGAGAGTGAGACACATGAGTTGCAAGAGCATATTTTGATATGTGGATCGTGCTTCCCTTAACAAGAGCTCAGGATGTTTTGATTGAATCAGTCAAAAGTTTACAGGGATCAAATATTAAAAGCTGAGTGAACTATGTAATGATTCGAGAACAGGGGTTTCCATTTTAATAGATATGGATACTGTTGGACATGAATATAAGAAGTCTCCAAGCATATTCTGCTTTAGTGTATCATGTTGATATTTTGGAGCAATCTGTGACCTTGACACAATAATAGTGGTGCAACAGAACAACATTGCGGTGAGCGGACCTGAGGCTTATACGCAGTTGCATGTTTCAAGAACCTGGAGCGTTAAATCATAAAAGGGAAAGGAAAGATCAAAAGTCACCACTGGAATATTGAACCAGAGGCTTTCGAAGAGTTTCAAGAAATATGAAAAATATTTAAAAATTGAAGCACCAATATGGAGAGTTCTAGTAATTGAATAGAATAACGATTTCTCAAGAAAATTCTTTGTAACACACCGAGAGTTACTAGGGATTTGAAAAGTCTACCCTAGTAGAAGATAGTTCAATCATCAAGAAACGGTTACTTCGGGAGAAATAAGTTACAAAAGAAAGTTTAGAAGGCAGTAAGGGGGCGGTTCGTCTAGGGGGAAGAGATCAATTTTATTTCTTTCAAACATAATCTGCTATATAGAGGCATTTTTTAGTCTGTGAACTCACTGCTACATCACAGAAATAAAGGAGGCATTTTTTAAATCTTTGTATTCATTAATATTTCCTTTTGATTATAGATTTTCTGTGTCATTTACAATTGCCCCTTGGTGTATGTCTTCTTATATCAGATTGTGCATGGACTATTACAGAATCTATGTGTTTTGATTAACTCATATATTGGGAAAGGTTAGTGTTCATTCTTTTGGTTATTGCTCTGGGTATGGTTAGATTATTTGTGTGTCACTTATCTTTGTTCACTTTTAAGATGATCAAATTGCATTTGTGTCATAGTCATGCACAGATGTTAACTTTTCCTTTCTTACTTTTTGGGCAAAAGCATACCCAAAATCAACCAAATCATATGAGGGAGTTGTACCTCTTAAATTCAGAGGGTGATTGTTTCTTATAAGGAACAATTATCTAGAGCTGTTGAGAACAACTGCACCTTTTCAAATAAAGAGTCAAGATTATTGGACTAAAACCTCAAGGTGCCCAATCTGTTAGCCAACAATATGCTATGAAAAATTGATCTTCACGAGGTTTAACAAGTTCAATAAGTTGAGGCCAAAAATAATGTAATGAAAAATTTCCATGTGAAACTAAAAGTTTAAACTCTCTATAAAAAACTCTATGTATTTTATTTTCAAATGGAAACTTTATGCACTTATGTATAATTGATGGGACCACATTCATTGAGAGCAACCATGAGTAGCCTAACTTCAAACTTAATTGGTCCAACATTGGGATAATAGTGAATGAGATATCCAACTTTTTTCGTCCAAATTTAAGTGGGAGAGTTATCGAACCTATTGTAGGGTGAACAAAACCATCGTAAGTTTTTAGTAATTCTTTCGATTACTCATAATTGTCTTTATAAAGTTTATGCACAAATAAAAATTCTTCAGTAACCATGTTCTCTAAACAAACGAGATCAATGAGTATTCCCCTTGTAGGTTTGTCCTTGATACAATCAGTGATGTAGAGAGGACCATTAGGTGGAGCTATGGATGTATCCATACGAGTGAAAGAAATGTTAGGTAACAAAGTGGTTCAATTCTTATGAAGTTGAACCTCTATTATATTTATCATGCCAGACATATCATCATCTTCTTCAACATAATCATTGCATCGCACAAAGTTGGATGAATGACTTGGTAATAGATTGACCAATGAATATTTGCAAGTTTTGATTAGGCAGTGAGATTGACTTATTTTCTTTATCATTGATGTGAGCCAACTAGATTTGATTAGAGTCAATGAGGTCTTGTACTTGATGTTTAAGATGCATACATTTTTTTGTAGCATGTTTAGGTGTATGATGATACTGAAAAAATACTTTTGTACTAAAATTTAGTGGTTAAGGGTTTACTTGTGTCAATTGGACTAATTTCAGGGAGATGAATTAGGTCCTTTTTTAATAATTTTAATATTATCACATGAAGAGAGTCGAGAAATTATGTGAATTGTTGATCTCTTGGCTGAAATTGATAAGGAGTGTTACTTGCAATGGTGAAATGGGTTTCAATGTTATTGGCAGTTTGAGGAGTGTTTATCTCAATGAATTTCTTGTTTTTCTTTTTAAATGATGGGTAATTGTTTTGAAATGATGGATACTTCATAAAAAATATCTCATCTCAAATGTTAGGTTGCAAGTTTTTTATAAACACCTTTTGAATATTAGTGTCAGGAAGAATATATGAGATTTGTGAATAAAGCAATTGGTATTGTCCTACAAAGTTTGTTATCTTTTTTTTAGGTCCTTGTTTGTAATACACTAAGTCACTTAATGTAACTTGAGGATACAAGCTTTGGGATTTTGTTGCATAGAAGGTAATACATAGTAGAAGTTTATTTTTAGAGAAACTAAGCCTTCTTCTATTATATTTGAACTAGTTTAAAGTAAATAGGAAGATGTGATTCAATTTCTTTCTACACCTGAGAAAGTTAAATCAAGGACCATGGATAGACAAGAAGTTAAGGAGAGCTCTTTTCGCTCTGAATCTTCAGAAGAGGAGGAAGAACCTCCAACTCAACTTGTTCGTAGGTCTACAAGGCATAAAAAAACTACTTGAAAGGTATTTCATCCAACTCAACTTGTTCGTAGGTCTACAAGGCATAAAAAACTACTTGAAAGGTATTTCATCCAACTCAACTTGTTCATAGGTCTACAAGGCATAGACAACCCCCTAATTGGAGATGTATTTTTACTTTGAATACTCACATGGATGAACCCATATTGATAGAAGAGGCATTAGATATGAATGATGTAGAATCCTAGAAGATATGGATGAAGAAATGGCAGATTTATAAAAGAATGATACATGGGATCTTGTAGCAATGCCCGAAGGAAGAAAACTCAAGAAAAAGATTGGTTCAGATGGGGGCATTAAGAAGTACAAAGCAAGGTTGGTTGCAAAAAGTTACTCTCAAGTTGAGGGTGTTGATCATTGTGAGATATTTTCTCCTGTTGCAAAAATGAAATGCATTAGATTTTTTCTTTCTATTGTTGTTGCTTATGATTTAGAGGTTGAACAAATGGATGTGAAAACTTCTTTCCTTCATGGTGACTTGGAGGAGGATGTTTATATGACACAACTAGAGCATTATGTGCTAGAAGGTAAAAGTAAATTGGTTTGAAAATTGAAGAAATCTTTGTATAGCCTAAAACAGAGTCCTAGGATGTGGTACTAGAAATTTGATACATATGTATTGAGTTTGGGATTTGAGCATTCAAAATCAGATCATTGTGTTTATTACAAAACTAATTGTGATATTTTCCTATTTATTGCATTATATGTTGATATGTTATTTATTGGTAAAGGGAAAGGTATGATTTCAGAACTAAAATCTCAACTTGCTACTAAATTTGAAATGAAAGATCTTAGTGCAACTAAACACATTCTTGGGATGAAAACTAGAAGAGATAGAGTGAATAGAAAGCTATGGCTTGGCCAAAGTAAGTATGTCAATTCAATTTTATAGAGGTTTGATATGTAGAATTGTAGACCATTGTGTGTGTAGTGTGGTCTCACAACATGCCCCAAGACTATAAGACTTGGAGACCCCAAGTGAAAAATAATGCTTATGGATAGTGCTAGCTAGTTGAAAAGATCACTGGAAGTGAAAAGAAAAGAAAAATATTTTTGAAAGAGTACTTCGTAATTCAAATGTTCTAGGTATCGGGTATTAGAAATTAGGAAATTTAGAAATACAAAGATAATGCAAAAGGAAAAGAAAAATGCTCTGGTCTGAGAGTTGAGGTATGGTGAAGATGGAAGTTTTGGTAGAACCAAAGTTCAAGAAAAGCAAGGGTAAAGCTGAATATTAGGTATCGGGTACCAAGTAAAGATGCAAAGAAAAGTTTTAAAATTTTAAGGTTATCTAAGAAGTTTGATAGTCTGGTAACCCGGTATAAAAGGATAATTATGCAAGAATACGAGATTTTCTTGAAAGCATGTTATTTATGATGGATTTATATGATAATGAATTAATGATGGTTTTATTTACACAAGATTTTATAATTTTATTTTTTTTGAAAGGGTTTAATAGGTGGAATTTATGATTGCAGGAAAAGTAGATTGTGATACAGAGTTTAGGTATGGACGGTCAAGGAAACTAAAGTTGCAAACAAATTCGATGCTATTACCAAGTTCAACAATATGCTTTGGAGGCTCATGAAGGAATAACATTCATTGCAAAGGGATACCGAATACTAGAAATCGAGACTCTATATTTTAAGCGTGCAGCGAAGAAGTGTATTGATTTTGAGGGTTTCTCATTCCTAGAATGTTCAAATCGAGATTGAACCTGAATGTAGATATAGAAATTCCACTTGATCATTCTGTATGTATGGGAATTTCCTACATTGTATTTGGTGGATTTGTTTGGTTCCAAGAAGGAACCTTGATGATAAAAAGATGAAAAACTTGAAGGACTTCAACATGCAGATGGAGGTTGACCTTCATTGACTTCATTTGCAATTCTCTTACCAGTCACTACATTCCACGTGCCTTGATGTGATTCATCCCTTGGATTTCCTCTCATGTATTTGTCTTATCCTACCTGCACCTTACTTCTATAAAAGGCAAGGGGATACCTTTTTTAAAGTTAAGTTCAGAATTTGTGGATGTCGTAAGAGCCAAAACTTCTCTAAGTTTTGTTCTTTTTTCCTATTTTTTGAATCATTCCAGACTCTATAACTTGTATGAACATAGAAATTAATCAATATCGAAGCCAATTTGATAGCTATGTATCTCATGTATCTTTTGTAGCTGGTTTTGTTAGTTCAACCAAACAAGATTGTGTGTTGTGCCATTTAAGGGTGCATACAAAACCTACTTAGTGTCCAAACTAAAACTCCTCTCTTTAAAAGCTCGCATCGTTTTATGCTGAGTTGTGAAATAATCTGGTGAAGTATAAAGCAATTTTCTTTGATTTGATGAAATCTTGGGGCATGCATGGAGAATAACTGGGATAAAATTTTACTTTTCAGTATTTTAGTGCTTTGTTTTAGATTAGATGTTTAAATTTCAAAAAATGTTAAAAAGAATAGATGAATGAATGAAAATTTATTGATTTTTTTTCTGTTTCTATGAAATTGTTGAATGCTTAAAGCTAAATCTACTTAAGTGATAGAAAAATTGTTGATGTTCATGAAATATTATTGCAAATCTTTTGATTTCATGAGATTATTTTATGATCAAACTGAAAATATTGTATCTAATGCATATGATTCTTAATAAAACCAAAAATTAACCATAGTCCCTTTGATATTAACAACAATATCACATCATACCCTGAAGTGAACCTAGTATGGTCAAGACCTAACTATCAAAGCCTTGGGATTAAGCTAAGTCAACTTTTTCTGATTACATGGACACCTTAGGTTGCCCTAGTTCAGTCTTTCAAGTAAAGATAGGTTCTTTGTAGTTTTCCTATGAGGATTTTATCTACATTGTTGCTACAAGTAACATATCGTCAACATGAACTGGCCCGCTAGAAGGAGGGCATCTTTTTTTTCTTTATATCTTTATCTCTATGTTTTTTTTAGGAATCTATATTGGTTCCAGGTTCAAATGGGAGCTTGTAAGGCAAAATTCTAATACAAGCTGGTATTTTGAAAATGGAAGTTGAAAAATTCTAGAAAATTCTTAAATAGAGATTACATCCTTTGAGTTTATTAAATTTTGGTAGAGTCACCAAGTGTAGAATTCATGATACAACTAATCACAGTGAACTCGATTGTGAATTTTTTTAACTAGGGTAAGTTTGGCTATGTATTTAAGGTGATTCCATTAACAAAAAAAGTTTTAACTGCTAGAAGAAAGAGACTGTTATCGAGAAATATTTTGAATCCTGAAAGAGATTATAACACTAGTGAAATTGAAAATGTTAAAAAATCAATTGATATGTCAAAATAGTCTAATAAGTGCAATTGTTATAAAGAAAATCTTAAGGTTTTGTAGAAAGATAGACGAGAATGCCAATACTCAAAAATATTACACCAAAAACAAGGAAACAACATCGATGAGTCATCATTCTCTTCATACGTGGAAAACATAAGTGAAGAGAAGGAGCAAGAAAATCAAATGGGAGATGCATGTTTTTCATTCCAAACAAAAAATTCGCAAGTTAAAAAAGAAAAATTTCTTGATTTTATGCAAGATACAAAGTATCAAGTTTTTACTTTTTCTCTCTGATAACAATATAAATTGTGATATTGCTTGGTCTAACAAAGTTCAAAGTGAAGACAGGGCTAAGGATATGAAAATTTTTGGAGGAGAAGAAAATCAAGAAATCAATGCAGCCATTCATGGAACTGAATAGAGTAAAGAGGAAAACCATGCACCAAGACTAAAAGAAGGTAGAGTATCAATGAATCAGAAAAAGTGTGTGCAATCGACCTTTAATGAGGTCATTTTCATACATATGAGCCAAATTATTAGTAAGTACGCCTTTGAATTTAAGTTTGTTAAATACAAAAAAATTAAAGAAATTCATTGTTACAGTCGAACATTTGAAATTTATTCTGGAGTGAATTCAAAGATAAACCTGCTATAATTTGTACCAAAACAACAATGGAAATAATTATCTCTAGAATAGAAGTCTTGGAAATCGTAAGCAAGGTGGCAACCAGATGAGTTTCTCTAGAGCAATTTATGTTAAATCAAATTATTTTTTACACACAATTGGTGACAATTTGCTTCAAATTCGGCTAGTATGAAGATTGTGAATCAAGAAAGTTAAAGATTTCAAAATTAATGGTGGTCATTTCATTGTGTTTTTTTTAAGCTGTATTAATCATGAAGGTTCCCATGTGTGCAAAGTGAAAAGGAAAATGAATCTAGTAAGGTAGCACATGTCATCACCTAGAAATTTGAAAGAAATGATATGTGCACATTGAGGTGTGCAAATTTAATGCAGAATAGTGTGATCATGTTTAAGTGTCATCATGACATTTTTGATCTATTATTGCAGTGTAGCACCATGAAAATTGGAATCATTAGCCGAGTATTTAGTAGTTGTCATAAAATTTGATTGGAAGGGTGGTAACTAATGGTTCTAAATTTAGATTTAAATTTGGTGATTAGGTTGTTTGTTGCTAAATTTTAATTTATGAATATCTTCTAACATATAGCAAGTTACAGTTAGTTAGGATTTGGCATAAAAGTGGTAAAGTTAGCTAGAAATACACACCAACAGGGAACTATTAAATGATTTTTTTTAGAAGTGAAATGATGAAGGGATTTGCATTGAATGAAAAATCAAAAGGTAACCTTTGCTACCACTATAATTCCCAACCTAATAGTGGGCTTCATTGCTTGCAAGTTGAAATGAACTATCAATGCAATATTGAAAGAAAAATGAGCTATTAATGAAATATCAAGGGAAAAAAATCAACTCTTTAGGCTATCTAAATATCTCTATTGGGGCTATAGACACTTGGTTGGAAATAGAGCTATGTTTGGGGGAATTACAGAGATAGCCTTGTCGAGGCTATAGATGCTTGATTGGAAGAAAGGCTCTATCCCTAGTTGGCTTTCGAGGATTACCAAATTATGTAGTTCAATGTTAATGAACTAATTTTTTTCACCGTGTTACAAAAACTAGAATTAATCAAAGCACAAATAGATATTTCCAGATGAATTTTACTATTTTAATGTTAGAATCTAGGTAAAGGTAAAGAGTTAATGTTTTAAAATATGCATAAATTATAACTTATACTGGTAATTTAATCTCAAGTTTTGGTTTAAATTTGGTTTTATTGGTTGCAAGTTGTTGTGTGGTCTCACAACACGCCCCAAGACTATAAGACTTGGGGATCCCAAGTGAAAACTAATGCTTATGGCAGGTGCTCGCTAATTGAAAAGATCATCAGAAGTGAAAAGAAAAGATAAATCTTTCTGAAAGAGTACTTCATAATTCAAGTGTTCTAGGTACCAGGAACCAAGAATGTTAGAAATGCAAAGGTAATGTAAAAGGTAAAGCAAAATTTTTCGGTTTGAGAGTCGAGGTTTGGTGAAGATGGAAGTTCCAGTAAAACTGAAGTCTAGGAAAAGCAAGGGTAAAGTTGAATACCAGGTACCAGGTAAAGATGCAAAGCAAAGTTTTAAAATTTTAAGGTTATCTAAGAAGTTTGATAGTTCAGTAACCCGATATAAAAGGATAATTATGCAAGAATATGAGATTTTCTTGAAAGCGTGTTATTTATGATGGTTTTATATGATAACAAATTAATTATGGTTTTAGGGTATGTGTAGGATCATGATGGGCCAAAAAATGGCAATATGATGGGTATGTGGCTGATGACTATTTTTTTACCCAAAATTGATGAAACAAAAAGGGTTTTTAAAGGAGATTCTCAGCTTTCCACTGATATAAATTATTATTTACTTTGAATTTAATAAGTAATTATTATTCATTTTCTATTCAAATTACGACTAAAGTCCTAATTGATAGGATGATTGAAAAACATCTATAGCTTTCAAATAGTATTACATTTTTTGAATCCAAAACATGTGTCACATTCTATGCTTCACATACTATAGGATTAAAAAAAGAAAAATTGAATTTCATGAATTTTTGACCAAGTTAAGGTGGTCAGACATATGAGTTTTTATATTTTTTAAAAAGTTGCAATAAAAAATTCATAATTTTAAATTATTTACATGGAAAACAGTTACAAAAAAATATGCATCACATTGGGGCATGAGTCCTCTACTTAAATCTAAAAAACTTATAAAAAAATATTATCATTTTATTGTGGTTAGGGTGGTCGACAAACACCTACTTCTTATTTTTCCCTAAAATTTAAGTACCACTACATTGAAATTTCAAATTTTCACCAAATAGATTTTTTATTTTTTAAACAAACCTAGTAGTTTAGAAACCACATTCAATTTTCTACAGATTCTATTCTTATATATTTTTGAAATAATATAGATAACTTATTCAAATTTTTATGTCAAGCTGCCTAACTCTGATTTTTCTGAATTTTTTGCCACTTAAGGGTTTGTTTTTCCATGATGATCCTACACATATCCTTTATTTACATGAGATTTTATAAATAATTTTTTTCAAAAGAAAAGGATTTAATTGGTGGAATTTGTGATTGTGGGAAAAGTAGATTGTGATGCAGAGTTTGGGTATGGACGGTTAGGAAAACTAAAGTAGTAGATAGATCGGATGGTGTTACCAAGTTCAACAATACACTTTGGAGGCTCATGCAAGAATATATTTTGTTACAAAGGGACACCAGATACTAGGAAACCAAGAATTTGGATTTTAAGCATGCAGTGAAGAAGTGTATTCATTCTGGGGGTTATTCATTCCTAGAATGTTCAAACTGAGATTGAACCTGAATGTAGATACATAAATTCCACCTGATCATTCTGTATGTATGAGAATTTTCTACATTCTATTTGGCAGATTTGTTCAGTTCAAAGAAGGAACCCTAATAATAAAAAGATGAAAAATTTGAAGGAATTCAACGTGTAGATGGAGGTTGACCTTCATTTACTTTGTTTGCAATTCTCTTACCAATCACTACATTTCATGTGCCTTGATGTGATTCATCCCTTGGATTTCCTCTCATGTATTTGTCTTATCCTACCTGCATCTTACTTCTATAAAAGGCCAGGGGATACCTTTTTTTAAGTTAAGTTCATAATTTGTGGATGTTAGAAGAGCCAAAAATTATCTAAGTTTTGTTCTTTTTTCCTATTTTCTGAATCATTCCTGACTAAAAACTTGTATGCACATAGAACTTAATCAATATTGAAGCTAATTTGATAGCTACCTATCTCATGTATCTTTTGTAGTTTCTTTTGTTAGTTCAACTAAACAAGACTGTGTGTTGTGTTGTTTAAGGGTGCATACATAACCTACTCAGTGTCCAAACTAAAACCCCTCGCTTTAAAATCTCACATCATTTTATGCCTAGCTGTGAAATAATTTGGTGAAGTATAAAACAGTTTTCTTTGATTTGATTAAATCTTAGGGCATGTATGGAGAATAACTGGGAGATAATTTTATTTTTTAGTATTTTAATGTTTTGTTTTAGATTAGATGTTTAAATTTTAGAAAATGTTCCAAAAAATTAGATGAATGAATGGAAATTTATTGAAAATATTTCATTTCTACGAAATTTCTAAATGCTTAAAGCCAAATCTACTTAAAAGTGATAGAAAAATTGTTGATGTTAATGAAATATTATTGCAAATCTTTTGATTTCATAAGATTATTTTATGATCGAACTAGAAATCTTGTATCTATTGCATACGATTCTTAATGAAACTAGAAATTAACCATAGTCCCTTTGATATTAACGAACACCTTAGGTTTCCCTGGTTCATTCTTTCAAGTAAAGATAGGTTCTTCATAGTTTTCTTGTGGGGATTTTATCTGCACTATTCTTGCGAGTAACATTGTTGTCAACAATGTGTTCTTGTTTCAACTGGAACAAAGTTATCTATTTCAGATTGTCCAACATCTCTATCAAAGATGGAAGACATGAGCAAAGTGTCTTACCATAGTGAAATTAGAAGTTTGATGTATGCTATGGTTTTTACTAGACCAAGCATTTCCCAAGCAGTCGGAGTTCTTTCTAGATATATGTCTAAACCTAGTAGAGTTCATTGGGATGCAGTTAAAAGAGTCTTTAGATATTTATGTGGTACCTCAAATTATTCCTTGTGTTATCATAGTAATATTACTGAAGATGAAATTTTCCTAGATATTCATGGTTATGTGGATTTAGATTGGGTAGGTGATGTTGATAGCAGATGATCCACTAGTGCTTATGTTTTTACTTTATTTGGTGGTGCAATTAGTTAGATGAATAAGTGATAGGATTTGGTTGATTTTTCCACTACTAAAACCGAGTATATAGCAACTACTCATGCTTGTAAATAAACCATTTGGATTAAAATATTTTTTAGACATTAGAATAAAACAAGGTGCAGTGACAATTTATTGTTAGAGTCAGAGTGTGATATGTCTAGCCAAGAACCTGAAATTTCATGCCAGGACCAAGCAGATTAATGTAAATTATCATTTTGTTAGAGATATGGTGGAAGATGATAGGATGAAGTTGGTTAAGGTAGATACTTTGATGAATTTTTCTGATTCTTTAACTAAGCTTGTAAGCACAGAGAAGTTTAGATGGTGTAAGAGATGATGTTTATACACGCTCCAGTGGATTTTGCATGGTGTTCAAAAAGTGAGAGATTTTTTGGGAAAAATGTGTAGATCATCCTTACATTTATATAAGGTATGGTTGATACATCAGTGATGGGGATAGGGGGGTTTTCGGGGGCTTGGGGGCTGTGCCCAAAAAAAGAAAAAATTATTTATATTGTATTATTATAAATCTAGATTGTTCATCATTAGGTCTTAGATTTGATGGACAATATTCAATTATCTTGACTTGCCTTAGAAGTAAACCCTATTTTATGAGGGCATTGTATTACAATTGTGTGTTGTGATGTATTCTAAGATTTTGATAGTGGTCATGTTGCTTCTAGACCTCTTATTGGTGATACTCCTATGAGAAGCTTGCTCTACAAGTCTATTGTAACCTCTGTGATCTCTAAATAATATATTGGGCAGCTTTTGGAGTGTGTGGATTTTCTCCTAAAAGGGCTTTCCCCACATAAATCATTGTGTTTTGGTATGCGTGATATTTATGTTTATTTCTATTTAAGTTTTTGTAATTGTTAAAGATCTATAAAGTTTTGCATGTTATATTATCCTCTCAAGATTAGTGTAAGAAGTTGTTCTAC